>CM059787.1:32981012-33113512 GCA_030435695.1 Brachymystax lenok tsinlingensis | reverse complement strand
TCCTTCCACCGTCCAATTTGGGACTGGTCCCGCTGTGCAGTTGGATCCAGATGTAGAGGCCCTGGCCGTCTGCTGCACTCTGTCGTTCCTGCGGAGAGAGGGAAAATAAGAATGAAAGAGTATGTGGGGGGGAGAACAGAGTGTGAGGAGGGAAAATGAGGGAACAGAAAAGTCTAGAACAGGCTGCTCTGGTCTCCTTAGTATTCTAAGTGTTCTCCCTATATATGATTCAGGCTAATACATATTCATGTCTTCTATTATACAAGCCCATTACCCCTATGGCCCTTGACCTTCGAACCAACTTTCACCTTCACTTCTAACATGGTGATAGGCTAATCAAATCAAATCAAATCAAATCAAATTTTATTTGTCACATACACATGGTTAGCAGATGTTAATGCGAGTGTAGCGAAATGCTTGTGCTTCTAGTTCCGACCATGCAGTAGTATCTAACAAGTAATCTAACAAATTCACAACAACTACCTTATACACACAAGAGTAAAGGAATGAATACGAGTATGTACATATAAATATATGGATGAGCGATGGCTGACCGGCATAGGCAAGATGCAGTAGATGGTATGGAGTACAGTATATACACATATATATGAGATGAGTAATGTAGGATATGTAAACATTATATAAATGGCATTGTTTAAAGTGGCTAGTGATACATTATTTCATCCAATTATAATTATTAAAGTGGCTAGAGATTTGGGTCGATGACCGAACGGCATAGGCAAGATACAGTAGATGGTTTAGAGTACAGTGTATACATTTGATATGAGTATGTCGGATACGTAAACATTATATACAAAATTGTTTAAAGTGGCTAGTGATACATTTGTTACATCCAATTCCTATGTATAAAGTGGCTAGAGATTTAAGTCAGTATGTTGGCAGCAGCCACTCAATGTTAGTGATGGCTGTTTAACAGTCTGATGGCCTTGAGGTAGAAGCTGTTTTCAGTCTCTCGGTCCCAGCTTTGATGCACCTGTACTGACCTCGCCTTCTGGATGATAAGCGGGGTGAACAGGCAGTGGCTCGGGTGGTTGTTGTCCTTGATGATCTTTTGGCCTTTCTGTGACATCGGGTGGTGTAGGTGTCCTGGAGGGCAGGTAGTTTAACCCCGGTGATGCGTTGTGCAGTCCTCACTACCCTCTGGAGAGCCTTACGGTTGTGGGCGGAGCAGTTGCCGTACCAGGCGGTGATACAGCCCGACAGGATGCTCTCGATTGTGCATCTGTAAAAGTTTGTGAGTGATTTTGGTGACAAGCCAAATTTCTTCAGCTACAGGTTCAGTTTCCAACATATTGCTTAAATCCATCCTATCCTTTGGGTTGGAGATAATGGATATGGCTGGGATGATTTGGGACTTTCCGGGCCTCTGTCAGCCTGTGAAGCACTGGCATTCTGGCACCAAACAGGTAAAACTCTGCCTCAAAATCACCCCAAACCCTTTCACATTTACTCAACCTCCGCTTGGCTGGATCCAATCAATTCTGCAGTACAGCACACTTAAGAATCTGGGTGGGGATTCAGCAGTTGTATAACCAAATGCATGTGATAACAATTAGCTTATGAGGAAAACCCACACATCATTCATAAGCGGATCAATAGATTTGAATGTCGCAATGCTAGTCATGTGGTCTGAGATGGGACGTGTTTAAATGTCGGTCATGCTACAGCAGCGAGGGAGCCATAAAATAAGGAATGAGTTTGTGCTTGTTGCGTCTCAGAGAGAGGAGAACACGGGCTTGTGGGTAGCTACACATCCACAACGAATGTTGGGAGGGTTGTTTTTAACAGTCATTCTTTTCTAAGTAGTGGAGTGTCAGCTAAAACAAACTGGTACCCAGACTACAACAGAGCTCGCTACCAGCCTAATGTGGATTTACCTCAGGAGTGGGAAGTACTGCTGATGTGGTGAATCTGATGAGGCAAACAGAGAGCCTAAAAGCCTTTTGATCTTAACTTGAAGAGCAGTGAGTCCGTTATCTGTGTAATATAAGGACTCTCTGGTCTGAATACTTCCAAACATCAGTCTTCTCTCATTTTAATCAAAACAAGTTGCCGTTTCTGTTTTAAGTGAGCGAAGCTGGTACTCCGACAGCCCACTCTGCTCTACCCAGTAGCTGACCTGGGCATCAAAGGGAAGGGCAAATTCTTCAGAGTCCGACCCCAGAAATTGTGCAAGTCCTGAGAGATCTCACACCTTGAATTCCACATTTTAGCCAACGTTTAAGTACAAAACCCTTGTTTGACCTGCGGGAAAGTAATGGCTCGTTCTCGTTGCTCTGTTTATTTTCACACGTCTTTCTATACGGGCTGCCTAGCCCTCGTCTAGCCCATTCTTAGGTATGCTGCAGGGGTCAGTGTCTCTGCCTCTCTACTTCACTTCCTATTTAGTCTCTCCACAGTGAACGCTTTGTGTCCAGCGGTCGACCGCTACTACATTTTTCAGCAATTTCCACTTTCTCTCTCTTATTATTATCCTACAGTGTTTGGGAAATGAAGATTTAGCTTCCATTATCGTCCATCCCCTATTTCACTTCTGTTGATTCTCTCTCCCTCCTCTCCCACATCTCTCTTCCCTCCCCCTCTCCCTCCTTTCCCCTCTCTCTCGTTCTCCTTCCTCCCACTCCGTCTTCCCTCTTCCCAGGTCCAGGCAGTGCTTCCCAGGGGTTGCCTGTGTCTAATGCTCCAGTGAGTGGTGGAGGCTCCACCTCCAACCCTTGGTCCTGGTCTAACTCAGGCTTCAACGTGTCTATCCATGCTGCCATCCGCAGCATGCAGTGGAAGCTGCTGACTGGCTACCCAGGTAACTAGCTTGTCTCTGTCAGTTATGACACCTCGTAACTGACACATCATAACTGCTAGGTGTGTTTCGTCGGCGGAGGAAGTAAAGTGTGACTCCTGACTGGGTTTTTATTGGTTTTGATCTCTGTAGCATGTAGCATTATAGCATGAGGGTAGTATATTTACAGATTGTATGCGCACAGCCACACGCACAGCCACACACACACGTCCCTGCTATATTTCATATTTCTCCACCGTCCCTCCTCCAGGCTGTGACCGGTGGTTCAACCGTCCAGGCTTGGAGAACAGTTCTGGAACCAACAGTTCTGGTTCTGTTAATCCTCTGAAGCCTGTGATGCTGTTTGATGTGGAGGCCGACCCAGAAGAAAGGAATGAGGTGTCTGACCAACACCCCAACGTGGTGGAGAACCTCCTCAGGAGACTAGGCCACTACCTGCAGAGGTCTCAGCCAATCACCTTCCCCCGATGACGACCCCAGGTGTGACCCTGGCACTGGAGCCTGGGGGCCCTGGGAATAGACACAATGGTGGGGTTGATGATGATGATGAAGGAGAAGTGTAAAGTGCCAGATTCCAGCTATGAAGAGATGCATGAAGTTTTCAAGATCTCATTGATCACTTTTCCTCCGGGAGGGAGGGAGGGAGGGTGGGTGGGTGGGTGGGTATGCTGCATCCGTATACGCGTGTGCTGTTGTGTGTATGTCTGTGCGAGAGAGCCTGTCTGGTGTTTTTATTGAGCCACTTTAAAAGGAACCATTTGATGTTTTATGGTGCAACAAAACTCAAAACAGGTCATGATGTTTCTTAAATACATTTCCCTTTTAGTCGTTTTACCAGAATTAGGGTTAAGTGCCTCAAGGGCACATCGGCAGATTTTTCACCTAGTCGGCTCGGGGATTCCGAACCAGCAACCTTTCGGTTACCGGCCCAACGCTCTTAGCTGCTAGGCTACCTGCCGAATAGAAGCTAGTTTTGATGTATTTCATGGGTGGTCCAAGCAGAGAATATACAGTACCTGCCAAAGGGAAGGTGTTTCAAATGTTATATCTGACTGTGAAATTCTTACATCAAAGAAACCTTTTCATGTACAATAACTATTCCATTATGTGTGCAGTAAAACATATTTTGTAACACTTCATTAGTGCCTGAATTAATGTGACTTGTTTACTGTCCCTGTAGTTCATTAGGTAAGTTGAGTCCGAGTCGTTACGTCAACAGGGCTTAGCTACCACGTCGCTGATTCGTCAGAACTCTCCTCCTGAAGCTTCAGGTATTACTACTAAAGCTCCAGTCCCCTCCTGTGTTGGTGTCACAGGGACGTCAACAGGAAGAAACCCACGGGCTTGTTCAGCCCCATACTTAGATGGTGAGATCATGGTATCAGCAACAGCTGGGTTGTGGGTTTGGTTCCCACTTTGACTTATCCCTGGATGTATGATTTATTGCGTGTGTTTCATGTAAGTGGGTTTGGATATAAATACTGGTATGTGGTAACAGTAAGATCGTTTCGTTAGTTGTAGAACTTAGCTTCGCGTAATAACAAGCATATGATTGAGGTCAGTTAACTCCTGCTGTGGTTGTCTCCTGCTGTGGTTGAGTTTATAAATAGGTGCTAAATGGGTTAGGAGTATTTTAGGGGTCAGAGGTTAGAAACATGAGGAATGTCCCAGATCCTGCTGGTATGGCCAGAGACATAACATCCACGCCCCAATCACACACACACACTGTCTGTCTCACTATCGGAGAGAGGCCTTATGTGTGTGCGCGTGTGATGTTTGGATTCACTTGAAGTTCTAACTGTGCTACTAGGTGTCTAAAGAGAATGGTTCAACGAGCCAATGATATATTAACATGTGAGACCCTCTCAGCCTAATATCATATTCATATGTAGTACACTTGTTCGTGCAGAATGACAAACCGATGTACACACATTCCCCCAGTGACCATTTCCATCTCTAAGAAACAAATGTCCTCTACAGACACTTTATGACCCCCACCCGGCCCTTTGACCTCCCTCCGGCCAGCAGCATGCTGGGTAGTCACAGGAAACGCCGCCTGCGGAGGGCCGACGGCCTGGTCACCAATGTGACCATTGACACTTGGCCTGTCATGTGAGCTGATTGACCGCAGGAGAGGGACAAACAGTACCGTTAGTGACGTTTAGAAATAACAAAAGAAGACAGTTGCTTGGCCAGGATTTTTACCGCATCAATACATCCTTTGTCAAAGAGTAAACGGAAGAAAGACGTCCTCAAATATTCTGTATGTCAGAAGGGAGACGCACAGCACTTTTGTGGCTAAACATTGATTTAGTCTCCATTCATTAAGAGCCTTTTTAACTGTAACTCTCTACCTGCCATTGTGTGTGTGCGTGCGTGAGAATGGGGTGTACTGCCAGAGTGTGTGTGTCTGCTTTTCAAAGCCGACACTCATCATTGTGAACAACTAGCAGAATAAAGGTGAAGGCCTCCCGAGTGGTGCAGCGGTTTAACATGCTGACCACACCGCTATGTACATCAGCAGCGATCAGTTAGCTGCTCAGATAGCTGATGTTTAAAGTTTAGTGAGGGGGGAAATAGAAGTCCAGCTTCAGCGATCTTTGCAATTCGTTCCAGTTATTGGCAGCAGAGAACTGGAAGGAAAGGCGGCCAAAGGAGGTGTTGGCTTTGGGGATGACCAGTGAGATATACCTGCTGGAGCGCGTGCTACGGGTGGGTGTTGTTATCGTGTCCAGTGAGCTGAGATAAGGCGGCGCTTTACCTAGCATAGACTTATAGATGACCTGGAGCCAGTGGGTCTATGTAGCGAATATGTACACGAATATGTAGCGAGGGCCAGCCGACTAGAGCATACAGGTCGCAGTGGTGGGTGGTATATGGGGCTTTGGTGACAAAACGGATGGCACTGTGATAGACTGCATTCAGTTTGCTAAGTAGAGTGTTTCAGGCTGTTTTGTAAATGACATTGCCGAAGTCGAGGATCGGTAGGATAGTCAGTTTTACGAGGGTATGTTTGGCGGTGTGAGTGAAAGAGGCTTTGTTGCGAAATAGGAAGCCGATTCTAGATTTAATTTTAGATTGGAAATGTTTAATATGAGTCTGGAATGAGAGTTTACAGTCTAGCCAGACACCTAGGTATTTGTAGTTGTCCACATATTCTAAGTGAGAACTGTCCAGAGTAGTGATGCTAGGCGGGCGGGCGGGTGCGGGCAGCGAACGGTTGAAAAGCATGCATTTAGTTTTACTAGCATTTAAGAGCAGTTGTAGGCCACGGAAGGAGTGTTGTATGGCATTGAAGCTCGTTTGGAGGTTTGTTAACACAGTGTCCAAAGAAGGGCCTGATGTATACAGAATGCAACATTGTTGATATATACAGAGAAAAGAGTCGGCCCGAGAATTGAACCCTGTGGTACCCCCATAGAGACTGCCAGAGGTACGGACTACAGGCCCTTCGATTTGACACACTGAACTCCATCTGAGAAGTAGTTGGTGAACCAGGCGAGGCAGTCATTTGAGAAACCAAGGCTGTTGAGTCTGCCGATAAGAATACGGTGATTGACAGAGTCGAAAGCCTTGGCCAGGTCGATGAAGACGGCTGCACAGTACTGTCTTTTATTTATGGCGGTTATGATATCGTTTAGTACCTTGAGCGTGGCTGAGGTGCACCCGTGACCAGCTCGGAAACCGGATTGCACAGCGGAGAAGGTACGGTGGGATTCGAAATGGTCAGTGATCAGTTTTATTAACTTGGCTTTCAAAGACTTTAGAAATGCAGGGCAGGATGGATATAGGTCTATAACAGTTTTGGGTCTAGAGTGTCACCCCCTTTGAAGAGGGGGATGACCGCAGCAGCGTTCCAATCTTTAGGGATCAAGGACGATACGGAAGAGAGGTTGACCAGACTGGTAATAGGGGTTGCAACAATGGAGGCGGATAATTTTAGAGAGGGTCCAGATTGTCTAGCCCAGCTGATTTGTACGGGGCCAGGTTTTGCAGCTCTTTCAGGACATCTTCTATCTGGATTTGGGTGAAGGAGAAGCTGGGGAGGTGTGGGCAAGTAGCTGCGGGGGTGCGGAGCTGTTGGCCAGGGTTGGGGTAGCCAGGAGGAAAGCATGGCCAGCCGTAGAGAAATGCTTATTGAAATTCTTGATTATCGTGGATTTATCGGCGGTGACAATGTTACCTAGCCTCAGTGCAGTGGGCAGCTGGGAGGAGGTGCTCTTATTCTCCATGGACTTTACAGTGTCCCAGAACTTTTTGGAGTTAGAGATACAGAATGCAACAAAAAAAAAAAAACAGCTAGCCTTAAGTGTATTGGTTCCTGACTTCCCTGAAAAGTTGCATATCGTGGGGACTATTCGATGCTAGTGCAGTCCGCCACAGGATGTTTTTGTGCTGGGCAGTCAGGTCTGGAGTGAACCAAGGGCTATATCTGGGCTATAAGCGTCTGCTCCGACGTCAGGCAAAGGCCGGTTGAGGGCACGGGATGGAGTTACGTCGGCAGACCACTCGTGGTGGTACGGCGGGGCGCCGCGTGACGCTTGATGCGCTGCAAGTCCAGCCTCTCCCATCTCCTCATTGGTTTTTATGAGCATATACCCACGTGGTTGATTGAACATGAACTGAGGTCCACACTCCAGTCCAGTTGGTGGTGGTAATGCACCTTAAAGTTGGTTGCCCACTGTCATATAAAGGCCAAATAAGAAGTCTGACAGAGGAGAGATTACTGAATACGAACTTGGTTTACCCATTTATCTGTGGATTAATAACAACCCAATGTTTATCCCAGGAAAAATTTGCTAGCAACAGCAAGCTAGCTAGCTAATTTGCCATGAATGTTTAATGCTTTTCAACCTATTAAGATAGTTGGTTCAGAGTTTGTTTTGATGTTTCAACCTGCGTGTCCTGATCGCATCTGGTGTGGATGGACAAAATCAATATGCGCGTGCCCAGTATGCGCGTGCCACAGCCGGCAATATGCGCGTGCCACAGCCGGCCGCGACCGGGAGACCCCAGCCGGCCGGAATGTCCTTGTATGGGAGTTGCAGCGATGGGACAAGACTTTAACTACCAATTGGATATCATGAAATTAGGGAGAAAAAAAAAATGAAGAATGTAGCGAGACGAGAGCGTTGTCACGTTCTGCATGCTTGGGATTTTCCAAGACCGGCACGGGATTCTGTCTGCTGCTCTCACAAAGGTCACAGGTCATCTTCATGGTTCCTCTCATTACAAACCACCATACTGAAGCTAATAGCTTTGGACTGAAGAATGAGGTGTGACATGACATTTGAAACTCTTTGCTCGTCCCAGACTCACTTGTGAGGATTGTTACAAAGAGTTCTGCTGTAGTTTGGTCTGATTTCACATCGCATTTTACATACAGTAAGTTAGGTTTATTCCTGGAAAATCACTAATAACCTTACTGCAGCGAATAACCTTAGTCTACCTAAATCTTCTGCAGCATTAATTGTACATTTGACTCAACGTTTGCTCTGTTTTCTGATGTGAAGAGAATAGTTAATTGAAGTTGTCAATTTTTTGTTCAGGTCAACTTCAAACCACATGTAGGAAAACATTTGGCAGACTTTATATGACACGTGTCAAACACAAGGCAGAATCCGGCCCGTGACACATTTCTATCAGGCTCAAGCAATTATTTGCATGGAAATTACATTAAATTCTCTGGCAACATCTCTGGTGGACATTCCTACAGTCAGCATGCCAATTGCACACTCCCTCAAAACTTGAGACATCTGTGGCATTGTGTTGTGTGACAACTGCACATTTTAGAGTGGCCTTTTGTCCCCAGCACAAGGTTCACCTGTGTAATGATCATTCTGTTAATCAGCTTCTTGATATGCCAAGATAACATGGATTATCTCGGCAAAGGAGAAATGCTCACTAACAGGGATTTAATGTGAAAAATGTCTGGGATCTTTGATTTCAGCTCGAAAAACATGGGACCAACACTTTACATGCTGGGTTTATATTTTTGTTCAGTGGACATTATAAAGGGACATATTTTTCAGAATAAAACAATCGCCAGTTTGGGTGGCAGTTGTATGTGTCTTTGTCCCTCAGTGTCTTTGTTTTTAGTAAAACAAATAAACATAATAGGCTATATCTGGGCTGTGAGTTCATTGTTTTTTCAATATGGCCCTTGCGCTGATTGAGTTTGACACCCCTAAATAAAAACACAAAGCCCCTCCCTCTTCTCCTCGTCATTATGAACAAGTGTTTCTCCGCAGTGTCGTCATAGTCTGTCTCCTCCCCTCAGTGTCTTTGTTTCACACTGTGCTGCTGGCTGCCAAAGGGTGTGATAAACACATGTCTCTCCAATGTGGACTCGCTGAATCAACCCCATCTGATTCACCCTGCCACACACATACACACAGAGTCACACACATACACTCATTACACACCACACACACTCTCTCTCTCTCTGATGTAGGCCCACCACTCACGTTTGTTTTATCAGCTGTGGTAACGCTAAGCCAGAGATCAGATCCCCCTCCTCAGCCCCGATGCCCCTGGTAGATATGACAGTGGCCCTCGTTGGCCTCGCCAGTGTCAGACTCAGATGTTTCCATGATGACTTCATGCGGAATAGAATGTGTGCCGCACCTTGATTCCATTCTGGAATGTCCACAAGGATGAAATCCACCAGCCTGGGGAAGTTCTCAGCTCTCATCTTTCTCATATAGTGAAGTCAGACTGGGAGAGGAATTCCAAAGACTATTGTGTGTGCGTGTGTCTGTGCAGCCTGCCTGCCCATGAAAACAGATTAGAAATCCTTTACTGACCAATGCAGGCAGGAATGTGTTGGACCTTGAGCCTTGCTCGCTCGCAGGCCAGGGGGAAATCCAAGCGCTCATCACACCCAACGCTCAGAAAACATTATCCTGCAGATCCATCAACTGGTTTACATGCACACACACAGGGTTGGGGAGTAACTGATAACATGTAATCAGTTACATGCAATCTGGTTACAAAAAACAAATCAGTTACATTACCAGTAAAAAATATTGTAATTGGATTACAGATACTTTTGAAAAACTAGATGATTACTTCTTGGATTACTTTTTAGTTCAGAAAGGATGTTTGCAAAAAAATACTTTGACACTTTTCTGTTTTCTCAATGGCATTCAATTAATTGAAAAAAACGTTTGTTTGTTCCACATGAGCAAGTCTGAGCACAAGTCAGAGACCACTATGATGACACACCAAACACGTTTGATGGATTATTTTTTGTCTTCTTCTAATGCCTCTTAAATGGAAAGTAATCAGATTGTGTCACTAAATTTGGGTAATCTAAAAATTCCATTACTGATTACAATTTTGGACAGGTAACAAGTAACTTTAACGGATTACATTTAGAGAGTAACCTACCCAACCCTGTACACACACACACACACAAACGCACACCATTGTGTAAAACAATAGTAATTACCAGCAGTAAGGCTTTTTTAGGAAGAGGAACTTGCTCAGTGCTAGGTCGTCCAAGCCGTGTGTGTGTGTGTGTGTGTGTGTGTGTGTGTGTGTGTGTGTGTAGTCATAACAAAGACACAGAGCTCTGCTCCACTGTAAACAAACAGAGCTGGAGACAGCAGAGAGATAAGGGCAGTGGGCTGTCACAAGGACTGTGTCAAGAATGCCCTTGATGTGAGTGTGTGTGTGTGTGTGTTAACTTCTTCATCAAAAGTTACATCAAAAGTACTACTTACGTGGTGGTTTTATTTCAAGCTATTTTGAGGGTGTTGTTTTTTTCCATCAAAAGATGATTTATTTTTAAAGGAAACTACTCAAAGTAGCTAACTATAAAAACCTGTCAACCATTTTACTCTGGTGATAATGGTTTTAGGATGTGGTTTCCTCAAACCTCCTTGGTTGAATGCACTTAGTAGTAGGTCCCTGTACCAGTAACTGTTTCTCAGCTTCATTCAAATTTCAAGAAGCACAATTATAAATTAGAGAGTTCCTGGCACCAGTTGTCCTTTCTCCAGTCACAACAGCCCATTCACCCTGCTCCTCTGCCCTGTGAACGGAACACAATATCAACTAATACAGGCTGTTATTTCTTACTATTCCTGGTTTCCAATGGGATGCATTCACAACCCTGAACTGAGATATTTGCTATGAATGGGCTCCATCTCTCCGTTCATTCTGACTAAAGCACACCAGACCACCAGACAACAAGCACTAGAGACTATGTGTGAATAGGAGATGGCACAGTACAACCATTCACATACAGTTGAAGTCGGAAGTTTACATACACTTAGGTTGGAGTCCTTAAAACTCGTTTTTCAACCACTCCACAAATTTCTTGTTAACAAACTATAGTTTTGGCAAGTCGGTTAGGACATCTACTTTGTGCATGACACAAGTCATTTTTCCAACAATGTTTTACAGGCAGATTATTTCACTTATAATTCACTGTATCACAATTCCAGTGGGTCAGAAGTTTACATACACTAAATTGACTGTGCCTTTAAACAGCTTGGAAAATTCCAGAAAATGATGTCATGGCTTTAGAAGCTTCTGATAGGCTAATTGAAATCATTTGAGTCAATTGGAGGTGTACCCGTGGATGTATTTCAAGGCCTACTTCAAGGTAAACTCAGTGCCTCTTTGTTTGACATCATGAGAAAATTAAAAGAAATTAGCCAAGACCTCAGAAAAAAAATTGTAGTCCTCCACAAGTCTGGTTCATCCTTGGGAGCAATTTACAAACGCCTGAAGGTACCACGTTCAACCGTGAAGCACGGGGTGCTTTGCTGCAGGAGGGACTGGTGCACTTCACAAAATAGATGGCATCATGAGGCAGGAAAATTATGTGGATATATTGAAGCAACATCTCAAGACATCAGTCAGGAAGTTAAAGCTTGGGTCTTCCAAATGGACAATGACCCCAAGCATACTTCCAAAGTTGTGGCAAAATGGCTTAAGGACAACAAAGTCAAGGTATTGGAGTGGCCATCACAAAGCCCTGACCTCAATCCTATAGAACATTTGTGGGCAGAACTGAAAAAGCTTGTGCGAGCAAGGAGGCCTACAAACCTGATTCAGTTACTCCAGCTCAGTCAGGAGGAATGGGCCAAAATTCACCCAACGTATTGTGGGAAGCTTGTGGAAGTCTACCTGAAACGTTTGACCGAAGTTAAACAATTTAAAGGCAATGCTACCAAATACTAATTGAGTGTATGTAAACTTCTGACCCACTGGGAATGTGATGAAAGAAATAAAAGCTGAAATAAATCATTCTCTGTACTATTATTCTGACTGTCCTAACTGAACTAAGACAGGGAATTTTTACTAGGACTAAATGTCAGGATTTGTGAAAAACTGTGTTTAAATGTATTTGGTTAAGGTGTATGTAAACTTCCGACTTCAACTGTAAGTCAATTAGGTTCAACTAGGATTTCAGTGTTGCCTTTTTCACTGCAGTAATACATGTAATAGGGCTATGACCTCTAAATACTCTGGCTCCTCTGAAGAACGTGAAGTGTTCAACCCCGAATGAGAGAGAGAGAGAGAGAGAGAGAGAGAGAGAGAGAGATTAAACGGTAACACGAGAATAACGTCACTCGCTCTCAGATGTAAGAAGACTGGTCCGGAGAAAACCGCTTGCGCCTCACTCATTCGTGGTCAAATAGAGAAAGCGTGGGGTATAAATACACTTGGACCAAGGAATCGTGTGGGTAGAGGCAGCACACGGCATTATCCACAAAGAAACTTGTAACGCAAAGATAGTGGTTTTCCCAAAATTATTTCCGCCAGTTGGATTTTGTATTGAAAAGTGCCCGCATTCATCGCTGGACGTTTTGCAAAACTGGGAAAACCTACACGTAAGTAGGGGAATTATTTATTTTGCTTTTGCCATTCAATCCGTTTTCCATCTATAGCCTATTCCCGTTATTTACGTACACCGATTTCCAATACAATGTATTTTCAACAATGCTTAGATTACTTTAGAGAAAATGTCATAGTAAATGTAATTGTTTTCATTTGTCTGGGAGCTGCTGGTTCGGCGTTGTGGCGAAACTGGTCTTGAAAACTGACCAGATTGACGAAAAGTTTGTCAGGCAACGTTTCACATTCTACTCTCCCATCATTTTTCTGTGTACGGATCCAATCAGCGCGGTTCCTGTTCTCATGTTACTACAATGTTATTAGGCCTGTGTATGCCTGAGAGCCATTTCAGCGGTTTCCGTCAAATGAACTGTCAAATTAACTTTGAACAAATTACACATCAATAATAAGACACACAGAAAAGGTAATTGCCTGCACAACAAAAATATTGCCCTTACAACAAAAGATAGCAGTTTGACACTGCAGTAAAAGTGCAGTAACTGCAGTTGTATTTTAGATGCAGTTGATCTGCAGTTATACTGCGCTTTAACTGCAGTTACACTGCAAAATTACTGCAGTAGAAAAACGTGTTATTTTGAAGGCAATATTTGCAGCATACTGCAGTTATCTTTTTTCCTAAGAGAATGAACGACATGAGATTTTTTTTTAAACACAGCCTATTTATACCTGGCAAACATGCAACTCATAATGTAAACAAATGCAGATGGAGGAGTTGTCACTGAGGCAGAAGTAGCTTTTTTCTCTCTGACCTAGTGGCTGGCCGGTTTGGCTGATCGTAAATGGCCCAGAGGGAACTCCCTGAACTGTGATTTTGGTGGAATATCCCAACCAGAATGCTGACCTGTCAAACTGAAGGACTAATTCATGGCAAACTACAAAAGTCCAAAAAGGAGAGGACATATCTTTCCTAGGGGGGCTCTTGAGACTGAAGTGGTCATAAATAGGCAACTTGCTAGAGTTTTTTGTTGTTGTTTCTGACCCGACTCTCCCTTCCCCCCTTCAAAGCAACAACCTGAAAACAAATCCCACCTGTGTGCGTGTGCGCATGCACTTCTGTAAGCCTATGTGTGGGAGAGCCCTGGGGAGTAAGAAATATTATATTACTGGCTAAGGTGAAGCCTTTGGACCCCTGTATTGTCAACCTCATAATAGCAGTGATATAGAGATTGTTTTCATGGGACACAATCTCATATATGAGGCCAGCCTGGCCCTCTCCCCTTTCCTTAATTAGCCAGCCCATAGCTCTGCATGGGGAGTTTGCTGCCAATACAATTGTCTAAAGAATCCAAACTGAAATTCTGCAGTAAAATATTGATTTGTGTGAATAGTGGATGTGGCACTGTGTTGAATGAGAATGCTTGTTGTTGTCCCAAGGCTCAAGCCATTCAAGGAGTGTCTATAGCAACAGTCGGTAGGGAATCAATAACTATTCACCTAAGAACAAATCAAATCAAATTTTATTAGTCACATGTGCCGAATACAACAGGTGTAGACCTTACAGTGAAATGCTTACTTACGAGCCCCTAACCAACAATGCAGTTTAAAAAATACGAATAAGAAATAAAAGGAACAAGTAATTAAAGAGCAGCAGTAAAATAACAATAGCGAGACTATATCCAGGGGGTACCGGTACAGAGTCAATGTGCGGGGGCTCCGGTTAGTCGAGGTAATTGAGGTAATATGTACATGTAGGTAGAGTTATTCAAGTGACTATGCATAGATAATAACAGAGAGTAGCAGTTCTAGTCCTAGTGTTAACTTTCTTCCTGTTACGTTTCTCTTGTCCTTTTCTGTTTCCCATCACAGGACTTGCATGAAATACCCAAGACACATTTAGAAAGACCGGACCTTTTAAGTAAATAGCTAAATATGCTACCATTCATTGTCACGCTATAGCCAACCCTGAATGCGTGGCAGTGGCATGCTGCAACACAGTCACTGTGTGGTCTTGGTCAGAAGTTGACACTTTCCATCCTGCTCTGGTTGTTTGACCTAATTTCTTTAGATCACCAGTTACCCAGTTGTGGTTTAGAAGTTTAATGTCACATCATTGAATGGGGACTCACCTGTGTCTAAGAATAGAGATGGCAGCCATTGGAAGACCGGCTGTGGAGTGGGAGACTGGCTGTGGTTAATGTTGGAGGGCCGACGCACGTGGTGTCCCTCAGAGCTCCATGTTTGGACCAATAAAAAAAGCTGGAATCAAACAGGCTTCAATCATTATAGGCCTGCTGGAGAAGGCTCCACTGTTCTGCTCTGTTCAGCTCTGGCCTCAGGAAAAGGGGAAAATATACGCTTCCTCCTGCTGGCTGCCTTGGCAGGCTAGGAGTGCAGCAGTTGCTTCGGGAAAGTTCTTTAATTTTTTTTTCTTCTCCCTTTGCCTAAACAGAATGGTGAATTATCAAAGAGTGGAAAAAATCTTAACAGCCTCTGCTTTTTTTTGCGGCCTGCCCGGTGCAGTGAGTGCAGTTGGCGATTCTTTTAACGTGATATAAAAACTCCAGGACTTCCACTGGCAACCAGTTCATACAGACCACATAGTCTGCTCTCCAAACGTCAACTTTTCTGCTCTTTGATGACATTGTCTGCGTGTGTGTGTCATCAGTCCAGGCCCCTGACCTCAGTTTATAGCTTTCGTCAATATGTTCCCCTTTGGCATGGCGACACTTAAAGCAACTTTCAATTGGAGGGTTTGGTGCAGTGGTACACACACACCTTCTTAATGCCCACAGTGGTCGGGCCCTTTCCAAATATAAACATTTGCTCCAAAGATTAAGTTAACATCAATATTTCAAATCAAATCCAATTCTATTTGTCACGTGCCCGAATGCAATAGTGGAAATGCTCACTTACAAGCCCTTAACCAACAATGCAGTTTTAAGAAAAATACCCCAAAATATAAGTAACAAATAATTAAGAGCAGCAGTAAAATAACAATAGCGAGGCTATATACATGGGGTACCGGTACAGAGTATTTGGAGGTGGTTCTTAGCTGAAATCAGATCCTTTCTCTATCAGTGTGTGCGTGAAACCTGAAGCTGGACCACAGGCTCGGTGTGACAGGCCTGTGAAATTGGCTGATTAAATGGAATCTGTGGGGTCAGGGGTCAGGCTGTAGTGTGGAGGCAGGGATCCACATCTGGTGTACAGTTTGGCACGACAGGACCCCACTACTGACTACTAGAGGAGATAGGCCTGGTAACATGGCTGTTTGGTTCGCATCAGATTGCCTGAAGGGGAATGAAAAAGGTAGCAGTAATACGCCGTACTCGACTTTAATTCTTATTTTACCATACCAGGGTCTGTGGTTTAGAGCTGGTGTTCTGTGAGAGATACTGCTGTTACTCAAGCAGTAGGTTAGAGTTTCTGGTTTTCAGTACTGGTCGGCCCCTTCAACCACTGTTTGCATCATACTGCTTCAAACTAACATTTTACAGATGCAGGAGGAGGACTGAGTAAAATAAGATACTTTTCACTTTCACCGGCTCACTGCAGCATCTGGTTTTGACACAGTCATTGTTTTTTCTTCTACCCCATCTACGATATTCTTTGATGTTTGTGTGCAAGTCAGTGGGCTAGAAGCCTTTCGACAACAACGCCCAGGAACCCTCTAAGCAATCCAACATGCAAAAGGGAGATTTTTTTTCGACATCCCTTGTTTCCCGAAGGTCAGTTAAGGAGGACTGCGTTGGAACACAGGCAGGCAGACCTACTGACTGACTAACTGGGTCACATTACGTTAGGAGTTTTTCCTCCCAAAAGGAGACGTTGGGATTGAATGAAAAGCAGCCGCCTGTCTGTCCGAGGGCTTTATAGACCCACGGAGAGTTGGGAGGGATGAGAGATGCTCTCCTACAGTAGGCTCTGGATGGAAAAGTGTCACTCGATTTTAGTCAGCAGAGCACAGTGGGAAAAGTAGGGCAGTGGGATGTCTTTTTATTTTTGCCTAAAGTGTGTGTGTGTGTGTACACACTGTGTAAATGCTTTACAGTGGTTGCATACCGGGTCATGGCTATGTAAAGGGCCAAAGGAGTGGAAGCAGTTAAGGTGATGGAGTTTTTCCATGATGGTCTAAAGAAATGAAGAGTTTCTTTTTAGATTTCACAACCAGAACCATCCTCTTCAGAATTGTCTTCACCAGATCATAGTAATGCGTAGAACTGTATAGAATAGTAAATACCACATTCTTTCTCTGTCTCAGTCGCTCAGTCTCTCTCTCTTTCTCTTTCTCTTTCTTTCTTTCTCTCTTTCTTTCTCTCTCTCTCTCTTTCTCTCTCTCTCTCTCTCTCTCGCTCTCTTTCTCCTCTGCTCTCTCTCTCAGTCATGCACACTGTTAAGATTAGGCAGCGTCGGAGTGAATCTGTCTTCTCTCCTCTATTTCTCTCCCTTTCCCTGAGTGTACTTTGCTTTACACTCTTTCATACTCTGACACATTCTCCCTCCTCTCCCACTGTCCTTTGGGCTCATGTGGCTCCCAGAGATGAGGCTCTGCTGGGGGTACCACAGACACTCCCGACCCCCTCTTGGTGCCTACCGGCGCCCATCCTGGTCCCTTTACTGGGAAACCAGCAGGGTGGGGCCCACACAATAACAAAGAACTACTCTCTCTCTCTCTCTCTCTCTCTCTCTCTCTCTCTCTCTCTCTCTCTCTCTCTCTCTCTCTCTCTCTCTCTCTCTCTCTCTCTCTCTCTCTCTCTCTCTCTCTCTCTCTCTCTCTCTCTCTCTCTCTCTCTCTCTCTCTCTCTCTCTCTCTCTCTCTCTCTCTCTCTCTCTCTCTCTCTCTCTCTCTCTCTCTCTCTCTCTCTCTCTCTCTCTCTCTCTCTCTCTCTCTCTCTCTCTCTCTCTCTCTCTCTCTCTCTCTCTCTCTCTCTCTCTCTCTCTCTCTCTCTCTCTCTCTCTCTCTCTCTCTCTCTCTCTCTCTCTCTCTCTCTCTCTCTCTCTCTCTCTCTCTCTCTCTCTCTCTCTCTCTCTCTCTCTCTCTCTCTCTCTCTCTCTCTCTCTCTCTCTCTCTCTCTCTCTCTCTCTCTCTCTCTCTCTCTCTCTCTCTCTCTCTCTCTCTCTCTCAATTCAATTCAAAGTGGCTTTAATGGCATGAGAAACATATGTTTACATTGCCAAAGCAAGTGAAATAAACAATAAACAAAAATGAGAAGACACAAAATAATATCAACAACAAATGGTTGGAAATTAACAGTAAACATTACATCACAAAGGTTTGAAAAAGATAAACACATTTCAAGTCTCACTCTCTCTCTCTCTCTCTCTCTCTCTCTCTCTCTCTCTCTCTCTCTCTCTCTCTCTTCCTAAGAATAAGATATCCGGAGACTGACAGGAGGGAGGTGGGGGGATTGGGGGTTAGGGAGGAGGTTAGGGGGCAGGACCGGGGAGGTTCCAGTCTGTCTGGCTGAACAAGCAGAGGCGAGTTGGGGTTTTGTCCCATTGTGTCAGTCTCAGGGAACTAGGGACAGTTGGACATCAGCCGTTTCCAGCTGGTCTATCATAGAAATTAGATTCAGATTAGCTGTTTGTATTTCCACTTTGTGTGGGAAGTAATGTGCAGATCTCTTATTTCTGCATGTAACATGCTCAGTGTAGCCAACATGTAACATACTAGTCCAGTGATCCACTAAAACTGGTTCCCTTTTTGCCGATAAGACACTTGAGGACAATGGACATTCTTTCCTTTATGGATTCTGAGTTCCTTGTAGAAGGATCCTTTCAGCCATCCATAGGTTGCCGTGGCAGCAGACGCTCTGTCCGGGGTTTATGGATATTGATTGGCTGGAATTCAAGTGACCTGGGCCTCAGCCTCGCAGCTGTATGCTAATGAAGAGAGAGATTACAGCCAATCAGAAACACCTGGCCCTCTGCTCCTGGTGATAAGGAGATTATCATATGGTGTGCGTTTGTTTTACGAACAATGTGCTTTGAGTTGGGTTTGGTACTGGTGTTGAAGATGCCAGGCTACATGATTGTAGTGGTTAGTCAGGCTTTGTGATATGAATGTTATGTGTCTTCGCTCATAGCTGGTTAACATCTGAAAGATAGAACTGTTCACTGTGGTACAGAAATCAACTCCCCCTCCTGTAGAAGTCAAGAAGTCTAACTAAGCGCTGACCAAACTCTTTTCTAGCTAACAGTTAGTTTATGACTGAACTGTCCTCTTCTGTTTAGGACCTGGCTTTCCCTGTCACCATGACTACTCCACTTCAGTTTGGATTGACAAGCAGTCAGCAATCATTATCACCAGCAGCTAGGGCCATTGTAGCGCCACAGTCACAAACCAATTGCCATAGCGGTCTCTGTCTTCCTCCTTCGGTCTCCCCCTCTCTGTTCAATTCAAATGGCTTTATTGGCATGGGAAACATATGTTAACGTTGCCAAAGCGAGTGAAATAGATCATACAAAAGTGAAATAAACAATAAAATATTTATAGTAAACATTACACTCACAGAAGTTTCCAAGGAATAGAGACATTTCAATTGTCATATTATGGCTATGTACAGTGTTATAACGATGTGCAAATAGTTAAAGTGCAAAAGGGAAAATAAATAAACATAAATATGGGTTGTATTTACACTGGTGTTTGTTCTTCACTGGTTGCCCTTTTCTTGTGGCAACAGGTCACACATCTTGCTGCTGTGATGGAACACTGTGGTATTTCACCCAGTAGATATGGGAGTTTATCAAAATTGTGTTTGTTTTCAAATTATTTAACCATTCTAATATGGTCATACATTTGGCAGGAGGTTAGGAAGTGCAGCTCAGTTTCCACCTCGTTTTTTGGGCAGTGTGCACATAGCCTGTCTTCTCTTGAGAGGCAGCCTCTCTCAATAGCAAGGCTATGCTCACTGAGTCTGTACGTAGTCACAGTGGTCAGGTATTCTTCCATTGTTTACTCTCTGTTTAGGGCCAAATAGCATTCCAGTTTGCTCTGTTATTTGGTAAATTCTTTCCAATGTGTAAAGTAATTCTCTTTTTGTTTTCTCATGATTTGGTTGGGTCTAATTGTGTTGCTGTTGTTGTCCTGGGGCTGTTTTTGTTTGTGAACAGAGCCCCAGGACCAGCTTGCTTAGGGGACTGTTCTCTAGGTTCATCTCTCTGTAGGTGATGGCTTTGTTATGGAAGATTTGGGAATTGCTTCCTTTTAGGTGTAGAATTTAACGTCTCTTTTCTGGATTTTGATCGTTAGCGGCGATTGGTCAAATTCTGCTCTGCATGCATTATTTGGTATTTGACATTGTACACGGAGGATGTTTTTGCAGACTTCATAGTCTCAATTTGGTGTTTGTTCCATTTTGTGAATTCTTGGTTGGTGAGCGGAGCCCGGACCTCACAACCATAAAGGGCAAAGAGTTCTATAAATGATTCAAGTATTTTTAGCCAGATTCCAATTTTATGTTCCTTTTGATGGCATAGAAGCCCCTTCTTGCCTTGTCTCTCAGATCGTTCACAGCTTTGTGGAAGTTACCTGTGGCGCTGATGTTTAGGCCGAGGTAGGTATCGTTTTTTTGTGTGCTCTAGGGCAACAGTGTCTAGATGGAATTTGTATTTGTGGTCCTGGCAACTGGACCTTTTTTGGAACACCAGTCTTACTGAGATTTAATGTCAGGGCCCAGATCTGACAGATTCTGTGCAGAAGATCTAGGTGCTGCTATAGGCCATCCTTGGTTGGGGATCTCTCTCTTTCTCTCTCTCCTCTTGGCTTACTAATTTGTCCTAAAGACAGGCTGTCCTCTTCCAGACTAGTGTTAGATGATTTTTCAAGCCATACAGTATTTCAGTGAGGTGCGAGAAGTCTATGAGTTAGTTCCAACTGTAAACCAGGGTCTGCTAGTTAGGTGTTGAAGGGTATCTGACTCAATAGGTGATAATGAGTTACACACACTGGGCACTATTCAATCAAAGGGTCTATGTGGAGGTGTCAGGGCTGAGGTTAACCAACCAACAGTCTTATATTGAGTTAAAGTAATTGAGTTTTGTATAGTTTCACATAATTCATATTTTTCTATTGATTTTACTTTTATTATGGCTAATCAATCTAAATATAATCATATTCTCAGTGCAAGAAGCATGGTGTTTTGATATTGTATTTTGAGTGAATAAGGTCCACTGTTTGAATGGAAGCCAAGGGCCCCAGTCACTGTGTATAGGCCAGGTTAATGGTGTGTGCCAGGTCTCTCTGTGTAATGCATGTAATGAATAGTGTAGGATTAATGGTGTGTGCAGCTGGGAATGCATTTGTAGCAGCAAGAAAGAGTCTCCAGGGTTAGCTGCTGCTGCAGGTGACTGGAGACACACACACACACACACACAGTCACACATGCACATGCCTTAGCAGATTCAATGACATGAAGTGTGTTTTTATTGTCTCCAATTGTTCATGTTCGACTGCCCAAGGACAAACTGTGAGCTCTTAACCAATAACAGACAGAGACAGATTCAGTCTGATTGTTTGGAAATGTCCGTCCGTCCAGTTAAACCCACATAAAACAGCACAGTGTCCCAAGGCCCTAGAACTCGTATCCCTCTGTCTCATGAATACAGGACTAATTGAATTTAGCTGGAATTAGCCAAGGCAGTTATATCACCACTGTACAGCCTCTTCTCTCCTTATCAACAGACGCATCCTGTTTGGTGAAATCTCAGGTGCTGTACGGGCAGCCGGGCACTGACACACTTTGAGTTACTAAACAAACACAGAATGAACTGACGCAGTTTCATCTTCACCTCAAGCTCACCTTCCTCTGTCTCTTCCCTCATTCCCTGTTAACCCCTCCCCCCTTCCATTGTCTCTAAACCTGCAATACTCTACTCTACTTTGATTCAATCCCTGGTCCTATCACACTTAGAGTACTGTCCAGTTACATGGTCAATCCCTGGTCCTATCACACTTAGAGTACTGTCCAGTTATATGGTCAATCCCTGGTCCTATCACACTTAGAGTACTGTCCAGTTATATGGTCAATCCCTGGTCCTATCACACTTAGAGTACTGTCCAGTTATATGGTCAATCCCTGGTCCTATCACACTTAGAGTACTGTCCAGTTATATGGTCAATCCCTGGTTCTATCACACTTAGAGTACTGTCCAGTTATATGGTCATTTGCAGCAAAGAAAGATCTAAAAAAGCCCCAAATGGTTCAAAACAGGGCTGTATATAAAGAAAGGTCGGTGCTAAGGCATCTTGGTTTGGAAGGTGTATTAGAGACATTACAGGCTACATTATGGCCTTGTTAATGTAAAGCCAGGAGTGGCTTCTTTACTGCTGAGAAGTATTGAATACCAATGGAATACAGTAGAAACGGATCACAGTCAATACTCAGGATGAACAGAAATAGGATTAGTCTCGACCTGGAAGGAAGAGTGGAAGGAGGAAATGTGTTTGGTCCAATAGTGGATGTTTTCTCCTGGGAGAGTCAGGGCTGGTCCAGGTCCATGTGTTGCATATTTATGCTCTGTTCTCCCGCCTTGGCTGCATGCAATCAGGAAAGTTAGCTCATTCTCTCAGTTGGAACAATGAAGTCAACTAAGCAGCACACAGGCCAGAAGCCGCCAGTCATTGAGTTCATAACCATCCTCTCCTGTCCTGGCTAGTAGGGTAGTGTGCTGTCCTGGCTAGTAGGGTAGTGTGCTGTCCTGGCTAGTAGGGTAGTGTGCTGCTGGAAGGTGCTGTGTCTTTGTTACAGATGTGTTTGTGGTCAGATATTTTCCATCAGGCAGTAGCTGGCCTAGCGGAGAGAGAGACAGGTCCTCATTGTTAGGCTGATGCTGTCCAGCCATCTGTGCAGCTCCACAGCCTCTACTCTACTCAGCTATTAGAGGCATCACTGCAAGCTGATCTGTCTCTGTGTGTGGTCTCTTATGGGCAACACACACATGCGCACGCACAGACACACACACATGCAAGCACAGTGCACCATACGCAAAATACGCACACCTACAACACATGAAGGAGCGCGTACATACAACTTACACACATACAACGTACACACACCATCATAAAGACGGAGGAAATGAGTGTGTGTTTAGCCTAATCATGACTTTTTGTCAAAGTCTGTAATCAACAATGTGCATATTGCCTACGGGGGGTTTGCACACGTTTGTATTTCAACATTACAGCTGGTGTCCTTTCTAAATGGCCCAAGTTGCACAGCAGTGAAGTGAATGTGAAGGTGCGAGTGTTTTCAGGCGAACAAGGATTATTTTGCAGAGGCAACTAAATGCTCTTGGAAGTGATGATGTCATTCAAAAGGGACTGAGTTTTGCTTGGATCTGTACTTCAGTTTCTGTTGAACTTCTCTCACACATCCAGTTTGTTCCTTAGTCTATGCCCATTGGTTGGGGCAGCGAGGCAGTAGGGCTGGGCAGTAAACCACATTTTACTATATACCAGTATTGATGCACGGACCAGTTTGGATTTTTACTTTACCTTACATAACGGTATTGCAATGTTTGGTTTGTTAAATGTTTTATAAATGTAATAACTGAGTGATGAAACTCAAAGAATTATGTCAGTCGTCCGTTCTTACCGCCAGTCAGAGACTGCTAACAGTTGAGAAATGCTCATTTACTTCGGGATCGCACTGCGCACATGTCATTTTATGCCATGAATAGTGTCTGTGAGGCAATGCTGGTGCAAAAGGTGTGGACTTGTACTTTTTTGCCATGAATCTTGCCTTTGTGGCAGTGCAGGTGCCAAAAAGCACCTTGGGAATCGGAACAATGCCCCTTGTGGCAAAGGTATGAGCTGCCATTGAATCCATGGAAAATACATGGTTCTATGGGAGCATAATTCATAAAGGAATAGTGACTTTCTTTATGAAAAATAGGCATACAAAGACAAAATAAATGTTTTACAGTGTGGGAATTAAAACAAATGAGTGAAGGAAATGCAGAAATTGATGAAAATGCAGAAAATGATTTTCACGTTGAAGTTTGAACAGTAAATCAATCAGAACAGAGAAAGCCCCATTAAAACCACTTAGCATATATATGTTGCCACCCTAGGATCATGCTTTACTCATGAAGAATATTTATACATTTTATTATTAAAAACAAACATACCGTCAGAAATTTGAAAGATATTGTGATATGATATTTTGGCCACATCGCCCAGCCCTACGCGGTAGCAACAGTATATATTCTTCTGTACAGCAGCCTAAATGTAAAGCACACATCCTGAGTTAAGAGTAAAGAGCGATGTTGCCTCAGTCCCAGTCGCTCACTCTCTCTCTCTCTCTCTCTCTCTCTCTCTCTCTCTCTCTCTCTCTCTCTCTCTCTCTCTCTCTCTCTCTCTCTCTCTCTCTCTCTCTCTCTCTCTCTCTCTCTCTCTGAGAGCTAGCTAGCCCTGACAACAAACGGAAGCTCAGCGGCACCACAAATCCAAAGGTTTTTCCTTTTCCTCCTCTCGTCTCTTTGAAGAGCTCCTGGCAAGGCTTTCAAAGGCCCTGGTCTCCTCTCTGGTCTCCCAATGTAATGTGTGTTAAATATAAGACAGCTGGCCAGCAGAGTATGAACAGAACAGACAAGAGTTTATAGCTTGGTTATTATTCTGCAGAAATATAATTGGTTGTGTTTGTCATCTCAGTATTTCTAAATGTCTCTTATAATATACAGTCATATCCAGGGTTAGCACCCCTACTCTTGCAATAGGTGCCATGGGATGTTTTGTGACCACACTGTTTAACGTCCCAGCCGAAAGACAGCACACTGTGCAGGGCAGTGTCCCCTTCACTGCCCTGGGGCATTGTGATCTCCTTAGACTGGAAGGAAGAGTGCCCTCCCACTGGCCCTCCAAAAGCATCTGGTCTCCCATCAAGGGATCGGCCAGGACCGACCCTGCTTAGCTTCAGAGGCAAGCCAGCAATGGGATGCAGGGTTGTATGCTGCTGGCAATGTCTGCAGGCGTTTCTTATAGAGGAATAAACAAATCGAATAACACTTTATTTAAAGCCCATTTCACACAAAATCGCAATTAGCATTAGCAACAAATTCTACACAACCCTAATGGAGTCATGTGTAAACATTCTTCACAGTGTATGTATGTCTTCAGTGCAATGAATGTATAGCATATACTTGGAATAAACAGTCATTGAATTACCATGGATATTGTCAGTCATTGAATTACCATGGATATTGTCAGTGTGTTCAAGACTAAAACATGGACACATACTGTACATAATGGGTGACTATTGGTCAAGACGACCAACTATGTGTTTGGTGTTGTGTAAATAGTCACCAGCAGCTGTGATGTCCTGTAGATTTAATGGAACATTTAACACTACTTACACTGACAATATGTACTGTGTATCTATAAACTCAGATACAGAGCTCTCTCAAGGTGCCATGAAAAACGTTGGAGAACACAGTTTTTCCAGTTCAGTTGACTGTAAGCGTTCATCTGGTGCACAGGAAAGCACTGAGAGTGCGCAGAGGATTTCCAGCGTGTAACAGATGGAGAGATATGATACAGAAAGCGTCTTCCGGGGAAGCGTTCTGTCTCTGATATTTTTCTCTCTAACTCTCCTCCTTTTCTCCACATTTTGATCCCTACCGCTCACTTTCTTCCCTTGGTCTGTCAAACACACATGCACATACACACATATAGCCAAGTGAGGGGTGTGTGTGTGTGAGAGCGAGAGAGAGAGAGAGAGAGAGAGAGAGAGAGAGAGAGAGAGAGAGTAAAGCAATACTAACCATCGCTTCTGTCATTCAGCCATTCAATCACAGCTTGAGAAACGTTTAGGACCAGAGAGAGTTCCCCAGTAGCCCCCTCCTACCCCACTCCATCACTTCACTTCCCCAAACAGCCCATCTCTTCCCCGAACCCCCCTAACGGCTGTAAGAGAGACCCCATTGTGGTGGGGTTGGCCACAGTGGACATATTATATAGGGAATCTCAAATTACATTTAATTCTCTATACTAAGTTACGCAGCCACACACTTCTATGCACCACAATCAGGAGAGAAACAGTGTATGATTTGACTGAGCTTGTAGTAACTGTGTGGCTGGGTAACTGGGTTGTAATAGTGGCGAAAGGCCCCTAGGCCAGGGTCATTTACTGTAACATGGGTGTTCAGCTCGGTTATTGGAAAATACTCTGAAGGAACCTATAATCTACACTGTTCGGGTTCCGCTGAGTAACGATGTCAAATGGCACATGCACGCACACGAACACACACGCGGACACATACACACAATGGAAACCTAGAAAGCCTTCAGAGCGGACGTGTGAGGTGTATGTGTACACCCTGAGTTGCTGACGGGCATAACTGTATCAGCCCAGCTGACTGGACATAAAACATTACGGTATGATGATAAGAACATGATGTCTCACTCTTCTTGGCATACGGTACTCTGGTTGGAGCTGGTGCCAGTAGGGTTGTTGAAGGACTGATGACCTGGCTTTGCTTCAGTAAATCTGAGTTTAAGGGGTGAATTGCACATTCCTTTCAAACTGACAATGGTAGTCTGTGTTCTAGTGGCCCAGGGCCAAGGCAGGTGTCAAGTGTTTTAAGAAGTCCTGAGTGCTCTCTGAGGGCAATCTATTGATAACCTTGGTAACCCAAAGGGGTGGGAGATATCCCACTGATAAACCTATTAGGCTGCTCACTCATCTGATTGGCTGAGAGCTGTTGTTGGTCAGATGTTATCACAAGAGCAGCTGGATCCAGTAACGGATAATAAGGCTCTCAGATCCCCCCAAACAAACACTCCCCCCATAGTGTCAGATGTCAGTCATCTTTCTGGGAACGTCTAGCTCTCCTCTACCTCTTATCCTCTCAGAAAGCCCATAGATAACATTACTGCCTCACCATCACAATAGCAGACCTACCACACAACAAACGTTATCTCGTTGGGATCAGGAGCTGGACAAAAAATAACTATTGAAAAAAACGGTTATTTATGGATTGTTCCTTTTCCTCAGGAAGCTGATATACTGATATACTGTAGCCAATGAGACGTTTATTGCAGGATATTGAATATTGAACTGGACATTAAGTAGAGTGCTCCTACTTTAAGTAGGCCATTTTGTAGATGATGGCTGAATACAGAAGTGCTCTCTTGAATCTGATGTTAGGCGGAGGGTATTGAACCGGCCGTTAACAGAGTTGATTGTTCTTTCCAATTAAGGCGGTGTCTTCTGAAACATATGTCTTCATAGTAGGCTACTCACATTCAGAGTGGAGGAAGCTATTAATACAGCTATTCATCCTCCTGTTTCATCACAAACCCAAAAAAAAGCAAACAGAAGCCCTGTCTTTGTGAGATGGTTGTGTACAAAACATTAAGAACACCTTCCTAATATTGAGTTACACCTCCTCATTTTGCCCTCAGAACAGCTTCAATTGATCCGGGCCTGGACTCTACAAGGTGTCCAAGGCATTCCACATGGATGCTGGCCCATGTTGACTCCAATGATTCTCACAGTTGGGTCAAGTTGGCAGTGGTGGAAAAAGTACCACATTGTCATACTTGAATAAAAGTAAAGATACTTTAATAGAAAATGACTTAAGTAAAAGTGAAAGTCGCCCAGTAAAATACTATTTGAGTAAAAGTCTAAAAGTATTTGGTTTTAAATATACTTAAGTATCAAAGTAAATGTAATTGCTAAAATATACTTAAGTATCAAAAGTATAAATTATTTAAAATTCCTTATATTAAGCAAGCAGACGGCCACATTTTCAATTTTTCTTTTTTTTTTACAGATAGCCAGTTGCACACTCCAACACTCAGACATAATTTACAAACAAAGCGTGTGTTTAGTGAGTCTGTCAGATCAGAGGGAGTAGGGATGATAAGAGATGTTCTCTTGATAATAAGTGTGTGAATTGGACCATTTTTCTGTCCTGCTAAGCATTCAAAAGTAGTACTTTTGGGTGTCAGGGAAAATGTATGGAAGTAAAAAGTACATCATTTTCTTTAGGAATGTAGTGAAGTAAAAGTAAAAGTTGTCAAAAATATAAATAGTAAAGTACAGATACCCAAATCAACTACTTAAGTAGTACTTTAAAGTATTTTTACTGAGGTACTTTACACCACTGCAAGTTGGCTGGATGTCCTTTGGGAAGTGGACCCTTACTGATACAGAAAACTGTTGAGCGTGAAAAACCCAGCATTGCAGTTGCAGTTCTTTACACAAACCGGTGGGCCTGGCACCTACTACCATACTCCGTTCAAAGGCACTTAATTATTTTGTCTTGCCCATTCAGACTCCGAATGGCACACATACAATACGTCTCAATTGCCTAATTTCTTAAAGATCCTTATTTAACCTGTCTCCTCCCTTTCATCTACACTGATTGAAGTGGATTTAAGTGATATTAATAAGGGATCATAGCTTTCACCTGGATTCATCTTGTCAGTCTATGTCATGGAAAGAGCAGGTGTTCTTAATGTGTTTTACACTCAGTGTAAATCTCCCTGGAGTTTAAATATGTATTTTTTTCCCTAGGAACCTGGAAATAAGGTTTGAGAACAACCTAAAACTGAGCAACCCTTGAAACAACCCCAATGATTCCTCTTTCTAATCTACTCCTTCTCCCTCCGACAGTAAAGCTATGTGCTGTAAATCAGTTGGCTCTAAATCCATGCCACTGTGTTCATCTTGGGAACACACACAGTCATTCCGCCAAATTAACGTTATGACTATAACTACTGTTCCCTGAAGGAGGGAAACAAGGTATAACATACTATGACGCCTGACAATGCCAATGAAAAGTTCTCCTCCCTGGAAGCCTTGCCTTAGGTGACAAGCGTGAGGCTCAGATTCATTCCTTCCCCGTCACCGAGCCCGGTAACGGGCGGAGCGGGGCTAAACAGGTCTTGTACCTTGTTTCCCTCCTTCAGGGAACAGTAATTATATTCATAACGTTACGTTCCATTTCAGTCAGTCAACTTCGGTACAACTTCGGAGTGGGAAAATAGGATCATGCCCCAAGCCGATCCCAACGGATCCTAAATGAAAAAGGCCCATGGCAGACCACCCAGACCTGACCCCCCCAGATGTGTCAGTCTTTGTATTGTGCACACGGCGCGTTGCCTAGTGACTTTCCGCTGTCCCAGCTGTAAGCACCCTGTGGGCTACACTGGGAGGAGGGACATCCAAGCAATAAAACCTCACAAAAGTGTGTGGTGATCCCCAACTCGCCGCAGCACAAATACCTCCTATAGTCAACCTTTTAAACAACACCCAAGACGCTTTTAGCCCCCTGGTGGAGTGGGTGCGTACACCGCTAGGTAACCTTTGCCCCTTGCTGCTATATGCTAGAGAGATAGCCTCCGCAATCCAGTGGGAGAGACGCTGCTTAGGGAGCGGAGCGTCTTGCCGCGAGCTGGATTAGCAAAACAGACAAAAAGCTGGTCACATAACCGGATATCCAAGGTCCGTTCAATGTATGTGCCACGGGTTGCCGGGGACATGCGTCACACAAAGCGAGAGCATGTGCTGCACTGCTCCCCAGGAATAGGGAGCGAGCCTTAGGAGGGAGAGAGTCTCTCCGTCTGTTGATGCACGCCACCGCTGACATATTGTCGGGTCTGACCGGCACAAACCGGCCCGACAAAAGCAGGTGTGAGCGCCAGATAACCTGGCTAGCACGCTATGCAGCAGTTGTTAGCTTGCCTGGTCTTGAAAGTGTACGTAGGACCTGATCACCGAGGTGGGACCAGGTCCCTTCTGGGAAGAGAGGCAAGCGGTGCTTAACCAAAGCAGACACCGGCGGTGGTGGATACCCACAAAACCTAATCGCCTTCTCTCTTCGAGTAGCCTCACGTAACTGGCAACAGAGCACACAGGACATTTGACCTGACCAACAACCCAAACCATCTCCGCGTCCCGGGATGGACGATACTCTTCCCGTCAATTATCTTTATAAAGAGTAGTGCAGGCACTGAAGATAGGGGGGCAGGTGTGATGTCGTTGATGTTTGCGTGCTTCTGTATGTTGTCTTTTGTGTGTGTATGTTTTGTATTGTTTGAAAAAAAGATATAAATAAAAATGTGTAAATTAGGAAACTTATGGGAACCATACAAACTTCAGCACACGTCGTCCAAGGGGTGACTAATGTAAGACATTCTCCTGTTCCAATTGTTTGTTTCAGTAGCGTTAATCGTTCCTGTTCACACCAAGGTGAAGAGAGGAATTAATTGAAGGAATGAATCCGAGCCCCACACTTATCACCTGTGGAAGGCGGGGCTTCCAGCAAAGCGTGGTTTTCATTGGTCTTGTCAGGCGTGTAGAGCCTTCAACCAAAATTGTCTTCTTTTTTTTAAACCTTTATTTAACTAGGCAAGTCAGTTAAGAACAATTTCTTATTTTCAATGACAGCCTAGGAACAGTGGGTTAACTGCCTTGTTCAGGGGCAGAACAACAGAGGGATTCGATCTTGCAACCTTTCAGTTTCTAGTCCAATGCTCTAACCACTAGGCTACTTGCCGCCCCAAGTACATGTTGAAAGTGAACTTCCCTTGCTTAACGTTATGCTAATGTTTCTAGCATAACCTATATTATGCAATCTTGCTGCAGCTTTGGATAAATGAGGGATGAAGACGTATATTTTATTAAAGGGTACGCTCTGTTGAACAGTTTCCCTATCTCTCCAGGTGTCATGGTGGCAGGTAGCCTAGTGGTTAGAGCGTTGGACTAGTAACTGAAAGGTTGCAAGTTCAAATCCCCTGTAGAACTCTGTTGTTCTACCCCTGAACAAGGCACTGTTCCTAGGCTGTCATTGAAAATAAGAATTTGTTCTTAACTGACTTGCCTAGTTAAAATAAAATGTTTCTCTCTCTAAACCTCCTCCTCAGGTTGAGTGGAAAATAAAATAGCATCACATTTTGTCAGGGAGCCAAAATTGACGGAGCTCCTGACTGGTTAACCAGTGGTCTCTCTAGAGATGCTGTGGTTTCATAATATAAGCAGTTGGCATGTGCACAAGCGTGAGAGAGTGTGTGTCACTCTATAATGCATAATCTCTGCTGCCTCTACAGGTTCTGAAGAGAAGACTTGCATAACCAGGTCTGAAGTGAACCCGTCTCTGACTCGTCCTCAAGACTCCACACAAAAGGTTAGTACATTCTGTATAACAGCATGGTCTGAAATATATAAAACAGTATATCTGACGTCATTCTGAGTCTGATTCTGATTCCAGGATAGATGTATTGACCTCATGGAGAACCTAATTCTGAAACTTAAAGGGATAGTTTGGGATTTGGGCAATTAAGCCCTTTGTCTACTTCCCCAGGGTCAGATGAACTCATGGATACCATTTTAATGTGTCTGTTCAGTTCGAAGGAAGTTGCTAACGAGTGTTAGCAACTTCGCAATGACTACCGCTAACTTCCTTCACACTGGACGCAGATACATTAAAATGATGATCCATGAGTTCATCTGATTCTGGGGAAGTAGATAAAGAGCTCATTGACAAAATCCCGAACTATCCCTTTAACATGCATAACTTGCCTAACCTGCCACGTGCTGCTTTTCCCATTGTATTTTTAACAAATCAGATTAGGAGAACTAATAATACCTGTTGCATCATCATTATAATAATAATAATAATACCCAACGGTGTAGCTAACCTTGTCCACTCAAACAAACAGAGCCACGGTTTCCTGTCTTTGTTGCTATTGTATTGTGTTCCTGGCACCTGTCCTAACCTGATGGAACGACAGCCTTGTCCCCAAGGTCCTATTGTCCAACTGGAAGCATGTGTCAGCTGATTTGAACGCAGGTTGCCTGAGTGCCACGAGACTGTGTTAGCCCTCTGAGCTAAAACCTATAGGCATTAACTTGGGGTCTTCAGGTCTCAGACAAGACTCATCTTCATGTGAATATTACATATGCAAGGGGATCATAACCCCAGTTCTCAGGCCAAGACATACTGTAGCCTAATGCACTCCAGCCCTAGGGGTAGTATTTTTACAGTACTAAAACTTTAGTTCTATGTGCTTTAGTGAATTACAGTATACTGTAGTGATAGCTGGTTGAACCACTATAACCCCCATAAACGCAAAGACAATGACACCTCCAAACCCCAGCAACATCCAGTGTTTCCCCTAGGATTTGTTTCAGCAGCAGCGGTGGCAAAGTTAGTGGCCGTGGCTAATGGAGGGGTTTTACCGCTGAGACAAAATGTTGCTGTTTTAAAGCAAATTTCTTGCAATTATACACATTTTGCCATGGCTTATGCCTTTTTCTTATGGTATTTGAGTGATTCAAACATTATAATAAAATCAGTGGGGACCCTATGCCATGACATTTTTTTTATTTCAGATTCTCCCTGACTGTCTAGTTTTTATTTTGGTGATTGTAAGTTCTCATAGATGATCATATGAAATATATTGCTCCATTATCTTTTCTACATACACTATATACACAAATGTATGTGGACACCCTTTGAAATTAGTGGATTCGGCTATTTCAGTCACACCCGTTGCTGACAGGTGTATAAAAGCCATGCAATCTCCATAGACAAACATTGGTAGTAGAATGGCCTTACTGAAGAGCTCAGTGACTTTCAATGTGGTACCGTCCTAGGATGCCACTGGCGCCGACAGAGATGGTCGCCTCGCTTCGCATTCTTAGGAAACTATGCAGTATTTAGTTTTGTTATGTATTATTTCTTGCACTGTTACCCCAGGAAATCTTAAGTCTTATTACATACAGCCGGGAAGAACTATTGGATATAAGAGCAACGTCAACTTACCAACATTACGACCAGGAATACGACTTTCCCGAAGCGGATCCTCTGTTTGGACCACCACCCAGGACAGTGGATCGGATCCCAGTAGGCGACCCAAAACAACGGCACCGCAGAAGGGGCAGACGGAGCGGTCTTCTGGTCAGGCTCCGTAGACGGGCATCTCGCTCACCACTCCCGAGTATACTACTCGCAAATGTCCAGTCTCTTGACAACAAGGTAGACGAGCAAGGGTTGCCTTCCAGAGAAACATCAGAGATTGTAACATTCTCTGTTTCAGGGAAACATGGCTCACTCGGGACATGTTATCAGAGTCAGTACAGCCACCCGGTTTCTTCACGCATCGCGCTGACAGAAACAAACATCTCTCTGGTAAGAAGAAGGGCGGGGGGTGTATGCCTTATGATTAACGAGTCGTGGTGTGATCACAACAACATACAGGAACTCCAGTCATTTTGTTCACCTGACCTAGAATTCCTTACAATTATATTCAATTATAATCACAGCCGTGTATATCCCCCCCCAAGCAGACACCTTGACGGCCCTGAAAGAACTTGATTGGACTCTATGTAAACTGGAAACCATATATCCTGAGGCTGCATTTATTGTAGCTGGGAATTTTAACAAACCTAATCTGAAAACATGGGTCCCAAAATGTTATCAGCATTTCGAATGCGCTACCCGGGCTGGCAGCATTCTGGATCATTGCTACTCTAACTTCCGCGAAGCATACAAAGCCCTCCCTCTCCCTCCTTTCGGCAAATCTGACCACGACTCCATTTTGTTGCTCCCAGCCTATAGACAGAAACTTAAACAGGAAGCACCCGTGCTCAGGTCTGTTCAACGCTGGTCCGATCAATCAGATTCCACGCTTCAAGATTGCTCCGATCACGTGGACTGGGATATGTTCCGGATAGCCTCAGACAACAACATTGATGTGTATGCTGATTCAGTGAGCGAGTTTATTAGCAAGTGCATCAGTGATGTTGTACCCACGGTGACTATTAAAACCTTCCCCAACCAGAAACCGTGGATTGATGGCAGCATTCGCACAAAACTGAAAGCGCGAACCATTGCTTTTAATCATGGCAAGGCGACCGGAAACATGACCAAATACAAACAGTGTAGCTATTCCCTCCTCAAGGCAATCAAGCAAGCTAAGCGTCAGTATAGAGACAAAGTAATCGCAATTCAACAGCTCAGACACGAGACGTCTGTGGCAGGGTCTACAGTCAATCAATGATTACAAAAAGAAAACCAGCCCCTTCGCAGACACCGACGTCTTTCTCCCAGACAAATGTAACAACTTCTTTGCTCGTTTTGAGAACAATACAGTGCCACTGACACGGGCTCTCCTTCACCATGGCCAACGTGAGTAAAACATTTAAACGTGTTAACCCTCACAAGGCAGCCGGCCCAGACGGCATCCCTAGCCGCGTCCTCGGAGCATGCGCAGACCAGCTGGCTGGTGTGATTACGGACATATTCAATCAATCCCTATCCCAGTCTGCCCACATGCTTCAAGAGGGCCAACATTGTTCCTGTTCCCAAGAAAGCTAAGGTAACTGAGCTAAACGACTATCGCCCCATAGCACTCACTTCCGTCATCATGAAGTGCTTTGAGAGACTAGTCAAGGATCATATCACCTCCACCCTACCTGACACCCTAGACCCACTCCAATTTGCTTACCGCCCCAATGAGTCCACAGACGACGCAATCGCAATCACACTGCACACTGCCCTAACCCATCTGGACAAGAGGAATAGCTATGTAAGAATGAGGTTCATCGATTAAAGCTCAGCATTTAACAACTTAGTACCCTCCAAACTCGTCATTAAGCTTGAGACCCCGCCCTGTGCAACTGGGTCCTGGACTTTCTGACGGGCCGCCCCCAGGTGGTGAGGGTAGGAAACAACATCTCCACCCCGCTGATCCTCAACACTGGGGTCCCACAAGGGTGCGTTCTCAGCCCTCTCCTGTACTCCCTGTTCACCCATGATAGCGTGGCCATGCACGCCTCCAACTTAATCATCAAGTTTGCAGACAACACTACAGTGGTAGGCTTGATTACCAACAACGACGAGACGGCCTACAGGGAGGTGGTGAGGGCCCTCGGAGTGTGGTGTCAGGAAAATAACCTCACACTCAACGTCAACAAAACAAAGGAGATGATCATGGACTTCAGGAAACAGCAGAGGGTGCACCCCCCACATCAACAGGACAGTAGTAGAGAAGGTGGAAAGTTTTAAGTTCCTCAGCGTACACATCACGGACAAACTGAAATGGTCCACCCACACAGACTGCATGGTGAAGAAGGCAGAACAGCGCCTCTTAAACCTCAGGAGGCTGAAGAAATTTAGCATGTCACCAAAAACACTCACAAACTTTTACAGATGCACAATCGAGAGCATCCTGTCGGGCTGTATCACCGCCTGGTACGGCAACTGCTCCGCCTACAACCGTAAGGCTCTCCAGAGGGTAGTGAGGTCTGCACAACGCATCACCGGGGGCAAACTACCTGCCCTCCAGGACACCTACACCACCCGATGTCACAGGAAGGCCAAAAAGATAATCAAGGACAACAACCACCCGAGCCCCTGCCTGTTCACCCTGCTATCATTCAGAAGGCGAGGTCAGTACAGGTGCATCAATGCTGGGACCGAGAGACTGAAAAACATCTATCTCAAGGCCATCAGACTGTTAAACAGCCATCACTAACATTGAGTGGCTGCTGCCAACAAACTGACTCAAATCTCTAGCCACTTTAATAATTAAAAATTGGATGTTGTAAGTCTATCACTAGTCACTTTAAACAATGCCACTTTATATAATGTTTACATACCCTACATGACTCATTATTCATGTATATACTGTACTCTATACCACCTACTGCATCTTGCCTAAGCCGCACGGCCATCGCTCGTCCATATATTTATATGTACATAATCTTATTCATTACTTTACACTTGAGTGTATAAGGTAGTTGTTGTGAAATTGTTAGATTACTTGTTAGATATTACTGCACAGTCGGAACTAGAAGCACAAGCATTTTGCTACACTCGCATTAACATCTGCTAACCATGTGTATGTGACCAATACAATTTGATTTGATTTCCAACAAGTCAGTTCATCAAACTTCTGCCCTGCTAGAGCTGCCCCGGTCAACTGTACGTCTAGGAGCAACAACGGCTCAGCTGCGAAGAGGTTGGCCACACAAGCTCACAGAACGGAACCACTGAGTGCTGAAGCACGTAGCTCGTAAAAATTGTCTGTCCTCAGTTGCAACACTCACTACCGAGTTCCAAACTGCCTCTGGAAGCAACGTCAGCACAAGAACTGTTGGTCGGGAGCTTTCCAAAATGGGTTTCCATGGCCGAGCAGCCGCACACAAGCCTAGGATCCCCATGCACAATGCCAAGCGTCGGCTGGAGTGGTGTAAAGCTCGCCGCCATTGGACTCTGGAGCAGTGTAAAAGCGTTCTCTGGAGTGATGAATCACGCTTCATCATCAGGCAGTCCGACGGTTGAATCTGGGTTTGGCGGATGCAAGGAGAACACTACCTGCCCGAATGCACAGTGCCAACTGTAAAGTTTGGTGGTGGAGGAATAATGGTCTGGGGCTGTGTTTCATGGTTTGTGCTAGGCCCCTTGGTTCCAGTGAAGGGAAATCTTAACGCTACAGCATACAATGACATTCTAGACAATTCCAACTTTGTGGCAGCAGTTTGGGGAAGGCCCTTTCCTGTTTCAGCATAACAATGCCCCTATGCACAAAGCGAGGTCCATACAGAATTGGTTTGTCGAAGGCCTCCCGAGTGGGGCAGTGGGTAGTCGTTTAGCTCAGTTACCACTGCATCGCAGTGCTTGAAGCATCACTACAGACTCGGGTTCGATCACAGGCTGTGACCGGGAGACCCATGAGGCCGCACACAATTGGCCAAGCGTCGTCCGGGTTAGGGGAGGGTTTGGCCGGCCGGGATGTCATTGTCCCATTGCGCTCTAGCGACTCCTTGTGGCCGGGCGCCTGCAAGCTAACTTCAATCGCCAGTGTTATGGTGTTCCCTCCGACACATTGGTGCGGCTGGCTTCCGGGTTAAGCGAGCAGTGTGTCAAGAAGCAGTGCGGCTTGGCAGGGTCGTGTTTTTGGAGGACCCATGGCTCTCGACCTTCGCCTCTCCTGAGTCAGTACGGGAGTTGCAGTGATGGGACAAGACTGTAACTACCAATTGGATATCACGAAATTGGGGAGATCGGTGTGGAAGAACTTGACTGGCCTGCGCTGAGCCCTGACCTTAACCCAATTGAACACCTTTTGGATGAATTGGAATGCCAACTGCGAGCCCAACATCAGTGCCCGACCTCACTAATGCTCTTGTGGCTGAATGGAAGCAAGTCCCCGCAGCAATGTTCCAACATCTAGTGAAAAGTCTTCCCAGGGGGGACCAGCTCCATATTAATGCCCATGATTTTGGAATGAGATGTTCAATGAGCAGGTGTCCACAGTTTTGCAGTGCGCCTCTGCTAAATGTATTTAGGGGAAACACTGACATCCTCCTAACCCCTCATCCTCTCACCAAGTTCACGGGCTGTATTCATTATCTCCCCCCCTGACACATCAGTCTAGTCTGTTTATTATGTGGAACCGGCAGGAATGAGGAAGACAACGTTTTTCCAATATGGTGGGAAAACAATGGTGTGAGTGATACTGCTCTGGCCTGCCTGGCTAGCTGAGACCATCTGGGAAGGTAATCTCAACGAGGAAAGCCCCTGAAACAATAAACACAATAATCACCGCTGACTGTCACCGGCCTGGGCAGAGAGAATGGAGAGGATAGGATAAGGGGGCTTCTGAGGGTGTCAGGGGTTCAGTTCCTGTTATCTGGAACCTGTTTTGGTACTCACTTCCTGTCTCTCTGTGTACAGGATTAAGCACACAGCCTGTAGATCTCTGGACTGTTATCGCTCAGGTTCAAAAGGTTGTTATCTTTTTAGTTTTAGTTATTCTCTATGAGATTTTTAGCGATGACATCAAATTGCTTGTGTGTGTGTGTGTGTGTGTGTGTGTGTCAGACAGTAGAGTGAGAGCAGTAGAGGTATTCTCCCTGGAGCGTGACTGTCTGTAATACCGTTCTCTTTGTCTCCAGTTGAAAGCCATGTCACATCCAACTTACCCCCGAAACCAGCCAGACAATACCTACACACGTCCACATCTCTCACTTTCTCACCTTGTCTTTCTCTCCTCAGTTTCCTCTTTTCTTTCTACCTCTCTCCTCATCTTTCACCATCTCCACCCCCACACACTCTCGTAAAGGCCCAGTGCAGTTAAAACCGTGTTTCTCCTGTGTTTTATATTTACACACTATGAGGTTGGAATAATATTATGAAATTGTGAAAATGACGATAATGCCCTTTTAGTGTAAGAACTGTTTGAAAAGACCACCTGAAATGTCAGCCTGTTTTGGTGGGATGGAATTTTGGTCTGCCTGGTGACGGTAAATGAGTTAATAGACCAATAAGAAAGAGAGTTCCAAACCTCTCTGCCAATAACAGCTAGTTTTCCATTTTCCCCACCCCACTCAGACCACTCCCAGACAGTCCTAGAAGAATTCTTGAAATTGCTCTTTGCTAACAAGCAATTTTTGTTTCTTTTGAACCATTTCAATTGAAAACAATCTCAGTAAGGTACTTAATTAGTACCCAGAAATTATATTTTGAAGAAAAATAACATCTGCATTGGACCTTTATTTTGTTTAGCTGTGAGCAGGTACCAGACGCAATATCACTTGAGGCTCTTATTATTATTATAGGAAGGCTGAGATTCTGAGCCAGTGTACAACTCCCCCACACCTCTCTGGACCAGGGAGTGCTTACTGTTGTTGATTGGAGCGTAGTATCAGGTTTTCCTGGGATGGCCTATATAACACACACACACACACACACACACAGTCCCAGGTCTGCCCTGAGGGTCGTTGATCTAAAGCATTAAGACAGATTTCCAGCTAGCAGCAGGTCTATAGTGTTCTGTACTGGGGAGCTCAGTGGGAGGGTCTGCAGTTTCCCTCAGGTCAGTTAGTTTGGATTAAACTGCTGTCATCCCCTGGTCAGGACACAACCCCTCCAGAACATTACTAATATACCCTGACTCCCTGTTAGGAAAACAAAAGCATTCACAGAGGGTTTGGCTGAGGATTGGGAGTGTAAGGACTTTCCTCTCCCCCTTTTCATTCTGGGGTCATGTGAAGGGTTAAGGAGGGCTGGAAAGGGTTAAGTATAATGGGACCAGTGTTAAGGCCTAGAGAGCCTGTTGGTCAGTGGAAAAGCAGACTTTTTCTTGTCAGTCTGTTATGTTGTTGAATAGTTTTCTGATTTCCCCTAGTCTTTGTGAGAGCTGCTGTATACTGCTGAGCATATTGTCTGGGTTTGTTTGGTTGCTTTTCTTTTTTAGTGTGTGTGTGTCTGCCTGCTTGCATGCGTATGTGTGTGTCCTTCAAACATCTCCAAGGAGGCATGACATCACAACAGTGTAGTCTAGCTGCTAAGAGATCACAAACAGAGGAACTGGGGAAAAACGGCCTTTTGCGGTGCCACTAAAACAGCAGACAAAGATCTTTCCACAAGATAACTGTCCAAAACAACTCTACTCCACTCCCCTGGTGTGGCCTGGCGGTCTGTCTCTCTCTGGGGGCGTTGCTGGTTGGCCACCCACTAAGAGAACGTCAGACTCTGAAATGTCAGATGGTCATTTTTTTCTGACATCCTCTTAACCTCAGAGGCGCTGGGCTCCACAGGCCAGTCAATTTAGGGCTGTATAAAATCTGTTTTATTTTTTGCCTGATTCCATTTAGTTTTTTTCCAAATGTCATTTTTTACAGTTTTTTTTCTCCAAGTTTCCGTTTCTCCCTGTTTATGCAGGTTTTCGCTCTCAAAATCACACATTTTAAAATAAAAAACAGCTCAATTGGATGTTGTAAGTCCACAACAATGCTTAAACCACATTAGGAGACCACTTTTGAGGTCTGGGGAAAAATAATCAGAAAGTTGCAGGAAAATACGAAACACTCATGCATTCTGTTCATATATTATGATAAACGTAGACAAATTAATTCATTTTCAATACATTTACTTGAATCCTTGCTAAGTTCAATACATTTTTGAATGTTGTTTCCGAATATTAATATCTGGATTCTGTGATTCCGTCCGTGTTCTCCGCATCGCAGGTTTTATAGGGCCCTATCAATGTGAGAAGAAGAAGACGCGCACACACACACACTCAGACAAACACACACACACACTCAGACAAACACACACACACCCGGACCCCCCTCCAAGTCGCTTTCTGTAATAGGCTTGAGTATTGAGGCCCACAGAAACAATTTCAGAACAATCTGAGGTGGTGGATGTTGAAATCCTCTTTCTTGTGCTTTTTGAGGTGGAACGACCCCACACTCAGCCTAGAGGCTAGCTAACATAGGTGCTAATGGAGTTGCTGACTGCTGAAGTTGATAGTGCTTTAGCTTGTCTTGTCAGTCCAATAGCATTTAATTACACACAGGAATGAAGACAAGAGACCTAAGAGGTGCCAAATGGATGGACGGATGGACAGACGGATGGTTTATTTTTCAGGGGAAGTTTTGACATTCCAGTTGCTTTTCGACGCTGTCGTTATGTAAAGCAGGAATGTCTAGTAGTAAGGTGGTCAGTCAAGTAAGCTTTATGACTGTGTGTGTGTGTGTGTGTGTGTGTGTGTGTGTGTGTGTGTGTGTGTGCATGCGCGTATCTTTACCGTGTTACTCCTACATCTGTGTGTAGACTCAGATATGCAGTCGTGGAATGGCCTGCAGTATACTGTACTGCAGTGTTTCTCAAACCTCTCCTTGGGGACCCCAGATGTTTCACAATTTAGTTGTAGCCCTGAACTAGGAGGGAACGTGGAAAGGTGGAAATGACCAGTTGTGATGTCATAAATAATGGCCGAAAAGCTGCGTCAACCATAAACAAAGTCATGCTCGTAAACAAATTGTAGTATTCAAAAACCATATTGATACTGTAGATTGCTTTTTATGAATAATGTTTTGTTGTTACATCTAACTGCCAAAGATAAGGCAATTTCCTTAGTAGATGACATCAGAGGTCACCATGTGGGAGAAGTCAGAGCTCGGGGATGATAGACGAGTTTCCCTCTAGTAATTACCAGTTTCTTACCACCTTGCCACTTGGTTATGAATGCGACAAAAGGCTTGATGATTAGTTGAATCCGGTGCTAGCTCCGGAATAGATCGAAAACATGGAAGGGCTGGGGGTCCCAGGGGAGAGGTTTGACAAAAAACTGCTGTACTGTACTGTACAGGCTGCCTCTATAAGTGTTGGAGATGTCACAACTGGTCCGGACCACAGTGTTGTGACAGTGTAACAGGAATAGTCTCAGAGCAGAGTGGCCTGTCGCTAGTATGATTTTCCCTGACTGGAAACTCTATAGACTGTCTTTCCATCTTCTTTCCATTTGTCTGTCCATCAGTTTCCACTGGGATTTTATGAGGGGACTCTGGATAACCTCTCTAGGCTGGCTGCAGGCTGGGGGGATTTAGAACGCGTATACACACACACAGGCACGGCACTGATCTAAAACACACATGGACGTGTGTTAACTGCTTGGAGTCATATTATGTGAAGCACGTCCCTAGATCTGCCTCCTAAGTCAAGTCAAAATGGACTCAAGTGCATTCCATCAATAGTATAATGGGGTATCTCCTATCTCTTTGTTTGTTTATATTGTATATGTAGGCGCTCACTATATTGCTTTCACTATAGCTGTTTTTTATCTGCACCTTGATTCCAGGGAGCAAAGTCAGCAAACTAAATTCATCTGGTCAGCCTGTCAACAAACCTGTTTTCTCTTTTTTTCTTTCTCCTCTTTAAGAGCTCATCCCTCTCTCCTACTCTGTTGAGATCTATGGTATGCTGTTGATTGATCTATGTCGAGGAAGACAAACGACCCACCGTCTGTGGCTTAGTGTGTGTGGGTGCGCGTGTACAGTGAGTCTGTGCTCTGAGCTCCATGCTAACGCAGAGGGAATGCAGTGTGTGTGTGTGTGTGTGTGTGTGTGTGTGTGTGTGTGTGTGTGCATGTGTGCGTGCGTGCGTGTTTCTATGTTCAGAGCTGAGGGTATTTCTGTCTGTGCTGTCTCCTCTGATCCTTCCAGTCTTTGATGTGAAGGCCTGCTCAGTGTCGGAGACCCACAATCTGCCAAGAGGAATCACCCTTAGAGCACCCAGTGGCCCTGCCATACACCCTCCATTGGTAAAATGATCCACCGTGTCAGACGTGTGTGTCTGGCTGTCTGTCAGTGTCAGGCTCAGCTCACCCCAAACAAATTACACAAGTGGCAGCTACACAAAGCTATGAGGTTGTCGGTACAGCAACATTTGATGTGCATTTTAATGGCAGCAAGCTAAAAAAGAAAGAAAAAAGGCGGAATTTGAAGAGGCTTATAGAATTATCTATTTTCTGCTGAGAACAGCATTAAAACCAGATCAACATTGGTGTGGTACTATAGACTGAGACCACACTGTATGGCCTTCAATAGACCATTAACCTCTCTCTAACACACACACACACAGGCAGTAGATAGATAGAGTTCTGTTTGTAGCATTTATAGACCCAGGGTCACAGAGGAGTCTTTATATTGGGCTGAAGATGAAAGCAGATGGATTATAGTAGCAGACATTGTGAAGTGTTCTGCGGCTCTGCTATCTCAAGTGGATCGATGCATGGTTTCTCTAACCCTTCTCCACTCCTTTCACAAAGAACCCGCTTATGCATCTGCTTTTTCAGGTTTAAATGTTTTAGGTGGATTCGAAGAACCACTGGCCTGACATTATCCTTATGAAGGATGCCTCTCTAAAACTGGCCAATAGGAAAAGATTTTGCTTTGACGTCCACCCGTTGGAACATCTGGCTGGCTGAAAAGGGGCTCGCCAACGCCAACACACAACTTAGTCAGTCCATCCTTCAGTCCGTCTGTGATTCTGTCTGTCCGTCCGTCCGAGTTATGTTACTGGAGGTCATTAGGCGATGTCACAGGACTGGGAGTGTCAAAGGCCATATATTGCTTATTAGCGGCAGCAGCCTGGCTAACGTGTTTCCATTTCTCCAGAGTCTAATGGCGGTGAGCTTTACACCACTCCAGCTGGCGCTTGGCGTTGCGCATGGTGATGTCAGGCTTGTGTGAGGCTGCTCGGGCCATGGAAACCCATTACATGAAGCTCCCGACCATCAGTTATTGTGCTGATTGCTTCCAGAGGCATATTGGAACTCGGTAGTGAGTGTTGCAACCGAGGACAGACCATTTTTACACGCTTCAGCACTCGGCAGTTCCGTTCTGTGAGCTTGTGTGCACTACCACTTCGCGGCTGAGCCGTTGTTCCTCCTAGCCGTTTCCACTTAACAATGACAGCACTTACAGTTGACCAAATTTCTAGCAGAAATTTGATGAACTGACTAGTTGGAAAGGTGGCATCCAATGACAGTGGCATGTTGGAAGTCACTGAGCTCTTCAGTATGGGCCATTCTACTTCCAATGATTGTCTATGGAGATCGCATGGCTGTGTGCTCAATTTTACACACCTGTCAGCACCTGGTGTGGCTGAAATAAATGAATCCACTCATTTGAAGGGTTGTCCAGATAACTTTGGCCATGTATCTGGACATATTGTTTGATTAAAGGAGTAACTCTGGTCGGCGTAAAAACATTCTTCCTAACCTCAATTGTCGTAGTCAGTTGGAGCGCACTGGGGCGCTCAGCCTTCATAGGCCTGCTGTATCGAAGCCTAGTAATAACCATACCACACCAAACCTTCACAAAAGTTGGTTCACTTTATTAGGGTAATATCAAAAGTAAGTCAAGTCATTGTTTATAGGGAAAATACGAACAGGTTATTATACTGCGTCGTTAAAAGTCATGGTTTGAGTGAAAGTAGCATAGCAGGCCATCGGTAATTACATGATATATCGGCAAACACAGCATTACAGCTGGAACTTCACATGGCCAACGGAAACAGAATGAAATCTCCAAAAAAGTGTTTGCCTACCATAGGCCTACCCAACAGATCACAGCAATAGGATTATGCTAGTCTGACCAATCAGTGCTGGCTGTGAGTCCAGGGGGAGGAGTTACGGGAGGAGTTCCTGCCTGGGGTCTCAAGTGATAGTTAGCGGTTAGGTGTGTGTGGTAGAACCACACACACCTAACAGAGCTGCACTGAAGGAGGAGGATTTGGCAAACAGATTGAATCATTTTGTTTTTCTAATCTTCTGTTTGGTTTTGTGTCAGTTGTTCTAATTTTTGTGTCAGTTGTTCTAATTTTTGTGTCAGTTGTTCTCTCATGAGAGTATATATACGAATATTACTTGTTGTAATGTTTAGCTTAGCTCAAATCAAATCAAATGTATTGGTCACATACACATGGTTAGCAGATGTTAATGCGAGTGTAGCGAAATGCTTGTGCTTCTAATTCCGACCGTGCAGTAATATCTAACAATTCACAACAACTACCTTATACACACAAGTGTAAAGGAATGATTAAGAATATGTACATATAAATATATGGATGAGCGATGGTTGTGGGCAGAGCAGTTGCCGTACCAGGCGGTGATACAGCCCGACAGGATGCTCTCGATTGTGCATCTGTAAAAGTTTGTGAGTGTTTTTGGTGACATGCCAAATTTCTTCAGCCTCCTGAGGTTTAAGAGGCGCTGTTCCGCCTTCTTCACCATGCAGTCTGTGTGGGTGGACCATTTCAGTTTGTCCGTGATGTGTACGCTGAGGAACTTAAAACTTTCCACCTTCTCCACTACTGTCCCGTCGATGTGGATAGGGGGGGTGCTCCCTCTGCTGTTTCCTGAAGTCCACGCTCATCACCTTAGTTTTGTTGACGTTGAGTGTGAGGTTATTTTCCTGACACCACACTCCGAGGGCCCTCACCTCCTCCTTGTAGGCCAATGAGAGCGCTCCACACTCCACTCTACCTCGTAGTGTTTAGAAGACAGTTTCAAGTGTTATTTGGCCTGATTGGCAATGCTTCCCAGGTCTAACAAAGAGGGTGACTAATGCTGTAGGATGTAAATATTATGTTCCTCTTCTGAATCGTAATGGAACTGTAGTGTTGAGCAGGTTACACAGTAGCCCTGGGAAAGGTTGGCATTCTCACAATGGAAATGTTGAGCACTACAGACATTTGTCACAAAACACTGACACTACTACCATCGTTAAGTCATATACCATATTACCAGAGGACTAGGTTGTGTGTGGGTGGGGGATATGTGCTTGCAAGTGTGTATGTGCATACATCTGTGTGTGTCCTCTGATCTTGTGTTTACTCCAGAGGTGAAGAGGGTCTCTTCCTCGTCCTGACTCACACTGATGACTCCAAGTTGTTTTTCAGTTGGTCTATAGTAGGCAATGGGAATGTTCTACTATTGTAATGGTTTATGTGTTTGAAGAGGCAACACATGTTTCAGAAGTTGCTTTGCAGTACAATAGACTTTGACATGTTGCAAAAAGCATAAACTAGCCACAGTTGCAATGCCAAAGACCCTGCTGTGGTCCAAGAAGAACGGATAGTTACAAGCCTAACCTTAAATCATAACCTTAACCATTAGGTGGATCTGATGAAATCTGACCCTGGACCAGCATTTAGGGGATGTCTAGAAACATACATACTGTTGTTCCCCTGCCTGTGGATGGACGGATGACGTTACTTGGGTCTTCCTAATGAAAACCTGATGTGTGGATCTAACTGTAAAGTAATTCCTTTGTAGCCTCAGCATGTGTATGTATGTGTTTGACCTACAGTTATCCCCAGGGAGTGGGAGAGAGAAGAGGAAAGGAGAGAGACGGGGAGGGAGGGAGGGAGAGCGATTGAGAGACCACCATGCACCATCCACCACCCAGAATTAACCACTTCGTCGTCCGGGAGACGCTTAACGTAGCCGTGGCATTACCATAGATATGCAGATAGTTTCCTGCCAATGGTAGTGTGCTAAGGGACTCCCTGTGTCTCACTGTGACTCAGGCAGATTTGTGTCCTCTGTAGTGCAGATGAAGTGTAGCGGGGGGTGGTATTGTGTACACACACACAGACACCCTGGGGTTTGTAAGTCTAGGGTCACAGGTTCAGTGCAGCTGGCAGGGGGTCTTATTAGGTATCTATGTGTGTGTTAGTGCTGAGCGATTAACAGAAGTTATTTGTGTCAGTTATTTTCCGTTTTCTAAACAACTAATTGACCAAAGTCTGTTCAATTATTTAAATTGTAATTTCGTTCAGTTTTTTTCTGTGAGCTCAATGAGCAGTTTCTCTAGAGATAAGCTGGATCAAGCCCGAACTGTGCAATGTAGTAGGGAGTTGTAGTTTCCAACAGGCCAATATTCTACATAGTTTAGCTCAGAAAATGTGGTAATTAACTACAATGACCATAATCCATTGCGTGCCTATTTGTCCGGTCTATGTGTTTCTTTTATGCCTGCTACATCAAGCTAGTGTGGGGCAGACCCGGAGAGGGAGAGAAGAAAGCGCAATGGAGAGGGATAGAGAGCAGTTGCTTCGTGAGGTATCTCTACCTGAAAACACACGATCTAAGTGACTGATAGTTGGTATTCAGCTGTCTTATAAGTATGCCTTACTTACTTTGAAGAACTACTATTTAGTCAGACAGCGTAGGCAGCAGCTGATTTGGTGACTTGGAATTAAATAGAAGTAATCAAATATAACCAATGTAATATACACATATTCAAATATTTTAATTAAAGTAAAGTAATGTGAATAAATTATGCTTAATAAGCGATATGCAGTAATGGGCAGTCACTACCATCATGGGACTGGTATTCATTGTTTTATTCTGCATTCAACCCAAAACAGAACCAACCTCAAAAAACACTAATCGCTCAGCACTAGTGTGTGTGTGTGTGTGTGTGTGTGTAATAATATGATCCCTAAATAATCATAGCCTACCTCTGTCTTCTGAAAGAGGGTAATAGACATCATAAATCCAGTCACTGCCATGCGTCACACTGTGGGAAAGTTCTGCTCATGATAGCTAACGACTTGAAGCTCTGCCTGTCTGGTCTATCTGATCTGTCTCTAGGGGGAATATATCGAAGTAGGCTTTTTCCTAACATTACCTCCCTACACACACTATACACTGCCTTATGATACACTAGTAGATATGTCGACTGTAAGCAAATATTACACTTTTATCTTAGTTACAGATACTCCGCTTGACCAGACTTTGACATTTTGACTGTTCCAGTACTCGAATGTTCTTCATTTAGAGTACTCGAGTATTCGAATACAAAAAAAAAATACCAGTTGTGTTTTGTGTTAGCTAATCCAAGTTTATCATTTTAAAAGGCTAATTGATCATTAGAAAACCTTTTTGCAAATATGTTAGCACAGATGAAAACTGTTATTTTGATTAAAGAAGCAATAAAACTGGCCTTCTTTAGACTAGTTGAGTATCTGGAGCATCAGCGTTTGTGGGTTCGATTACAGGCTCAAAAGGGCCAGAAACCTTCTTCTGAAACTCGTCAGTCTATTCTTGTTCTGAGAAATGAAGGCTTTTTAAAATGATAAACTTGGATTAGCTAACACAACGTGCCATTGGAACACAGGAGTAATGGTTGCGGACAATGAGCCTCTGTACGCCTATGTAGATATTCCATAAGAAATCTTCAGTTTCCAGCAACAATAGTCATTTACAACATTAACAATGTCTACACTGTATTTCTGATCAATTTAATGTTATTTTAATGGACAAAATGTGCTTTTCTTTCAAAAACAAGGACATTTCTAAGTGACCCCAAACTTTTGAACGGTAGTGTGTATTTAGTCAATAAAAAAAAGTGCTATTTAAGATTGATTTATTGAAATCGGGAATATCAACTGGTTATATTATATCATGGAACACAATCTTCAAAAGGCAGTGACCTCAGTAACTCGTCCAAAAAGTTCATAGAACATTCTTCCATGAGTCTTGATGATCATCCAGGTGCTTTTTGGATGACATGGGTCCCATTATGCCTGGCGAAAACTGAACACTGCATTCCACAGTAAGAACCTCATACCAACGGTCAAGCATGGTGGTGGTAGTGTGATGGTTTGGGAATCTTTGTTGCCTCAGGACCTGAACGACTTGCCTTAACCCTTTGACGCATACCAACACACAGGTATGATCATTCTACAGTCGTCCCTGCAGCGTACGCTCAAACCGGTGTGATCAGAATGTTTATTTAGAACGCCCAGTTGCGATTGACGCAACAGTCAGCGTTGGAGCTGGCAACACTTTTTTTCACAGAAACATTTTGCACAAACAGTCCTTACAACGTTATGTCCTGAATGTGACACTTTTGGGGGGGGGATGCAATGTTCAGACATTCACAGAAGTGGCAACAGAATAACACAATCATCCAAACTGTAAAATGTAGGCTACACTAGTCCTAGCACTAACCGAGGAAGTATTGACCTAACACAAGCGGTCATATTTAGCAAACATTTGGTTGACAGAACGTAAATAAAACAGTTAATACATTATGCTCCATACCTACATACTTTATGCTACAGTAGAAACAACAACACCATATATACAGAAAATTAAGCATTTACTTTGATAGGAAAGCACACATATCCAAAGTTATTTGTAAGGAAAACAACAATGAAGGCCATGCAAGCGCCAGCCAGAAAATGTGCCAGGGGGAAAAGATTTGTGCTAGACTGAGCAAATGTCTGCATACTTGATCTGAGGAAACACTGGGGAGGTGGTTGGGCTTTCATCGAAGAGATACGTTTGTCCGGTTCAGTAAAGCCTCAAACATTCATTGCATTCGAAAGTATTCAGACCCCTTCCCTTTTTCCACATTTTGTTATGTTACAGCCTTATTCTAAAATTTATTAAATATTTTTTCCCCTCGTCAATCTACACACAATACCCCAAAACTTATTTACATAGACCCTTTGCTATGAGACTTGAAATTTAGCTGAGGTGCATCCTGTTTCCATTGATCATCATGTTTCTACAACTTGATTTGAGTCCACCTGTGGTAAATTCAATTGATTGGACATGATTTGGAAAGTTACACCTGTCTATATTTTGTCTAAATTTAACATTTATTTAGCTAGGCAAGTCAGTTAAAAACAAATTCTTATTTACAATGACGGCCTACACCGGCCAAACCTGGACAATACTAGGTCAGTTGTGCGTTGTCCTATGGGTTCTCCCAATCACGGCTGGTTGTGATACAGCCTGGATTCAAACAAGGGTGTCTGTAGGGACGCCTCAAGCACTGAGATGCAGTGCCTTAGACCGCTGCACCACTCGGGAGCCCATATAAGGTACCACAGTTGACAGTGCATGTCAGAGCAAAAACTTGTCCATAGAGTTGTCCATAGAACTCCAAGACAGGATTGTGTCGAGGCACAGATCTGGAGAAGGGTACCAAAACATTTCTGCAGCAAAGTCTGGAACCACCAAGACTCTTCCTTGAGATGGCTGCCTGGCCAAACTGAGAAATCGGTAGAGAAGGGCCTTGGTCAGGGAGGTGACCAAGAAACCAATGGTTACTCTGATAGAGCTCCAGAGTTCCTTTGTGGAGATGCGAGAGCCTTCCGGAAGAACAACCCGTCTCTGCAGCATTCCACCAATCAGGCCTTTATGGTAGAGTGTCCAGACCGAAGCCACTCCTCAGAAAAAGGCACATGACAGCCCGCTTGGAGTTTGCCAAAAGGCACTTAAAGACTCTCAGACCATTAGAAACAAGATTCTCTGCTCTGATGAAACCAAGATTGAACTCTTTGGCCTGTATGCCAAGCATCAAAGTCTGGAGGAAACCTGGCACCATCCCTTTGGGGAAGAATGGTGGTGGCAGCATCGTGCTGTGGGGATGTTTTTCAGCGGCAGGGACTGGGAGACTAGTCAGGATCGAGGGAAAGATGAACGGAGCAAAGTACAGAGAGATCCTTGATGAAAACCTGCTCCAGAGTGCTCAGGACCTCAGACTTGGGTGAAGAGTCACCTTCCACCAGGACAACAACCCTAAGCACACAGCCAAGACAACGCAGGAGTGACTTCGGGACAAGTCTCTGAATGTCCTTGAGTAGCCCAGCCAGAGCCCGGACTTAAACCCGATTGAGCATTGCTGGAGAGACCTGAAAATGGCTGTGCAGCGACGCTCCCCATCCAACCTGACAGAGCTTAAGAGGATCTGCAGAGAAGAATGGGAGAAAGTACTGCGTAAAATGTCTGAATACTTATGTAAATGTCATAATTGTATTGATTTTTTATAAATGTGCAAACATTTCTAAAAACATTTTTTTTCTTTGTCATTATGGTGTATTGTGTGTAGATTGATGAGAGGAAAAAACAATGTAATCCATTTCAGAATAAGGCTGTAACAGTCAAGGGGTCTAAAAACTTTCCCAATGCACTGAAAATAGTTCGCAACAGTGAAATGGGCTGCTTCTATGTGAATCAATGAGGAGGCGGAACACACCTCAATTCAAACTGATCAAAGTTGTTTGAAAATGATTTCAAATCCACAAGTTGATATTAGCCTATAGATAATTAGCAGACAGCATGTGTCTTGGTTTGAGGGTAGCGCAGGTTAACCGTCCTGTTGCGTAAAAATCCCATTTTGGAACAGTTAGTTCATTCTGACATCCTGCGCATAAAACAACTCACACTGGGGTGACCGTTAGAGATATTTTGAAGTCACCCGTGGAAAGGTCAATAGAAGGAAGCGTGAATTCTGCTCTGTACCAACGAGTTCTACAGGAGAGCGCCAGGCCATCCGTCTGTGAGCTGAAGCTGAAGTGTAGCTGGGTCATGCAGCAAAACGTTGATCCAAAACACACAAACAAATCTACATGAAAATGGTTAAAAAGCAACACATTTGACGTTTTGGATTGGCTAGTCAAAGTCCAGACCTAATCCCAGTTGAGATGTTGTGGCAGGACTTGAAACCAGCAGTTCATGCGTGAAAACCCACACATTTCTCTGAGTTACAGCAGTTCTGCATGGAAGAGTGGGCCAAAATTCCTCCACAGTGATGTGAGAGACTGATCAACATCTACAGGAAGCGTTTGGTTGCAGTCATTGCAGCTAAAGGTGACACAACCAGTTATTGAGTGTAAGGAGGCAATTACATTTTCACACAGGGGAATTGGGTGTTCCATAACTTTATTTATGAAATAAATGAAATAAGTATATCATTGTTGTGCTATTTGTTCACTCAGGTTATCTTTATCTAATATTAGTTTTTGGTTGAAGATTTGGTAACATTCAGTATTAAAAATATGCAAAAGTAGAGAACTGGAAAGGGGGCAAATAATTTTTCACTGCACTGTATTTCCCTACTTCAAAATCCAATCCATTTAGAATTTGTGATAAAACTTGTAGCTTGTGGATCCCTTCAGTTTGAAAAATGTTATAGGCATTTCTTTCTGTAGGCCTAACGGGAGCTTGTGTGCGTGCTCAGCAGCGCGTGTAGAGGGAGTGGTCGGAACTTAGGGAGGAGAACTGTGTGATGCTTGACTTGGTTTCTTTTTTGTTGTGACCCGCAAATGCACATGTAAAAACGTAACACTAGAATCAAAGCAAATTAACGTTGTCTTAATTTTTTACAAATTTAATCGGGACACATTTGCAATTGCCCGTTCGGGAAGCCACAAAGTACATTCCACCAAATAGTTTGACAGTATTTGAAAAATATTGTTTTGACATAGAGTAATTGACTACTCATGCCCATCCCTAGACCAGACATGCCCAGACTTGTCCACCTCTCCTCTCATCACTTTTCTGTCTGTTTCTGTTTCTCTCTGTCCCTCTGTCTCTGTTTCTCTCTCTCTGTCCCTCTGTCTCTCTGTCTGTCTCTCGGTTTCTCTCTCTGTCGTTGTCTCTCTGTTTCTCTCTCTGTCCCTCTGTTTCCCTGTCTCTGTCTCTGTCAATTCTATCTGTCTCTTCTATCTATCCCCTCCAACAAACACACACACACTGCAATCAGGCACCCCTGCCGGTTGGAGTCAAAGGCCAAGTGGCCTAAGCTTCAAAGCAGGTCAGTTGATCCTGCTCTGTGTACCTACCTCCAGCTGCTTCTGATCGTTTCTGCAGTCTAAGTGTTTTTAAACAACATCCGTGTGTGTGTGTGTGTGTGTGTGTGTGTGTGTGTGTGTGTGTGTGTGTGTGTGTGTGTGTGTGTGTGTGTGTGTGTGTGTGTGTGTGTGTGTGTGTGTGTGTGTGTGTGTGTGTGTGTGTGTGTGTGTGTGTGTGTGTGTGTGTGTGTGTGTGTGTGTGTGTGTGTGTGTGTGTGTGTGTGTGTGTGTGTGTGTGTGTGTGTGTGTGTGCGTGCGTGCGTCAATGAGGAATTAGTCTTTGCAACTGGCCGGCAAACGTTTGACCTCTGTCTCAGAGTGTCTCAGTGCATGACTGAGCCAGAATCATTCCTCTTGGTGCTGTTTGAACTGGAGTCTGTGGAACATCACAGGTGTCAGAACATCGACAGGTTTCTGTTTCAAGAGACTCAACTATGAACTAGAACGACCTGGCGTGTGTGTGTTCGTGTGTCTTTGAGTGCATATGTGTGTGTGTGTGTGTTGAAAAGTAGAAAGAGTTACTGGAAAAGGTTGTTTTGCGTCAAGACAGTGACTAATCCTGTCCGGTTGAGGTCGTTGGGACTGTTTGCGTGTGTTTAGTTAATAAGCACATTTGTGATTTAATAAAAGCCATTCTAATCCTACGCCTGTTCCTATGACCTCACCAGACTTGGAAACACACCACACGACACACAGTCGCTAGCCACCCACAGATCTGGGTCATTCTGTCTCTTTAGTGGAAGAAGAGAGGAGAATGAAACGAGGGAGGAAAGCCAGGGGCTGTTGATATTTCAACAGGATAACAGAGGTCAAAATGTCAGTCTGCTGTCATTGTATCATCTCCCTAGCTCACACACACACAGCCCCCCTAAAGGGAGTGTGACCTCAGAGCAGACTAACCCTCTCCATGGGGGCCGTGTGACCGAAACGAGCAGGAGGTTCAGCGCGTAGGCAGCACACGCGTCACCACTAGGGCTGTGGCGGTCCCGAAATTTAGTCAGCCGGGGATTGTCAAGCAAATAACTGTTGGTCTCAGGGTAATTGACCGTTAATGAACATAAACACATTTAGCATCTCTTGGCAGCTCCTGGCTTCCACACATAGCCTACTAGTTATTTGGCCACTTTAGTTGTGATACAAACCTTATCAAAACATATAGGCCTATGTGCTAGGCTACATGAGGCGAGCGACTATTCGAAAAAGTAAATTGAAAAAAGCCATTGTTTCTAGCCTTAGGCTGGGCATCATTCACAAGTTATGATATGTGATAGGCTAATATTGTCACCCAAATAGCGAATGGAGAACGCTTTTCCCGTGGTCCATGTTGATGCCAGCCGGGTAGGCTATACTCCTGTTGTAAAGATAAGCAATGTGCTTCATATTAGGAAAGTTGAGAAATAAATATAGTAGGCCTAGCCTATAGAAAGCTGATGGGATCCTCCTCTTTTTAATAGAGGCCATCACTCTATTTTCTTGCGCAATTGCATAGCCTATAGAAATGCTGCACAACATGAGCTCATGGGCTCTCATGAAGTGATTGATTAGATTTTCGATTACATTTGCATTGATGTCAGAGTGATTAGAGGGACAATGGAGTGCTGAGTACCAGGCAGTTAGCAAGATTGGTAGGCTACTAATGACCATCAGTAGCATCAGAGCTTGGAGAAGCCTAATTACCGTGACTAAACGGTCACGTGGAATTTGACTGCCTTCATGAGTGTGGCGGTAATACGGTCACCGCAACAGCCCTAGTTACCACCGGCCCCTGGCTCTGCTCCAGGCCGCACCACGAGCCCCTCGATCCTTACCCTGCTCCGCAGACTGGATGACTGCCTGGCCCCATGTCCCTCCAGACTGTCCCACACAGGCCCTCCCTCCCTCCCTCCCACACCACACACTGTCCAGGAACGGGCTGAGGGATTCCCATGAGCTGGCGAGGGAGGGAAGGTGGAAGCAAGGGAGGGAGGGAGGGAGGGAGAGAAGGTAGTGGTTCAGAGAATAGAGGTCTGTGTGTGTGACCATCTCTCCGGTCACAGTGCTTTACAATACCAGACACAGTTTTACTACTCACTGATGTGCTCGGGAGTCTGAACTCATGACTGGAGTTGTTTGATGGAAAACGCAGCGCTAGTTAGTGAGCCTGCTGAGAAGGTAGAACCTTATGTAAGTGGTGTCCTTTTCAGCACACTCAGGAAAGTGTTTACGACTTCAAAATAAATAAAAAATCCCCGTCCTTCCAGGTGTGTGTGTGTGTGTGTGTGTGTGTGATAAGGTGCGTCCTCCTCTGACCCTTTAAAAGTTCCACACAGATAAAGTTATGAACTCAGCTCTCTTGTCACCTGGAAGGATCCACTCAGCTGTCAGATGAGTTATGAGACAGTGAGCGAGTGAGAGAGTGAGTGATTCCCAGTAGACCCAGATACTTCATTGAGATCCAGAGGCCCAGTGAGAGACACAACCTCAGCCTGACCTGAGAATAAGGCCATCAACACGTGACTGCCTAGCCGCTGATCTCATCAACTGTTTAATACAACTTGTGGTTTCTAAGCCAGTAGCTTTTACATGATAGTAATTTGCTGCTGAATGGCTGTTCTGTAGCGTGATCTCCTTGCTGTGCTTTATTACATTAACATGATGGTTCACATGGACTGTTAAGCCGCCTTATGTTAGTGTCTATGTGTCAAGTTGAACTGTAAATGAACATGTGTTAGATAAAAGAACAGTTAGATAAAAGAAGACAAATGTTTGTGTAAAGGCCTGGCTTTTGAAGTAATGCCAGTGGGATTGGGTATATTATGTCCTCTGACTGATGTTGCTCTGGGTTATCTCTCCAAGGTCTGTTGTAGTGCTGAGTGATTAACCCGAAATGTTCGTTGTTTGTCGGTTTTAAAACAACTAATTGACCGACGTCGGTTTATTCCATACAGCTTGTTTTTTTTCGGTGTGCTTTTCTGTGGAGATAAATCACATCCAGCCAGAGCTGTGTGACGTAATTGGAAGTTTGTCAAGATCTTCAAAAGGGACAGACCAAGACGCAGCGATGCTTCCAGTATACATTTTTATTACAACGAACGTAACTGGGAAAAATAACAAACTATAAACGAAGATCGTGACGCTGACCACAACTAAACCTACAACACACTATGACCAAACAATACCCCCCCCCAAAACCTATACGAAAACCCCAAACATATATATGGTTCCCAATTAGAGACAACGACACACAGCTGCCTCTAATTGGGAACCATTACCCCAACATAGAAATATAACACCTAGAACATAAAAACCCCACACCATAACTAAACTAAACACGTCAGCCTATAACTATCAGGACTGAACGTGACAAAGTTGTAGTTGCGCCCCCACTTAAAGGAGACGGAGGAGAGAATGCGAGATGGAGAGGGATAGACAGCAGTTGCTTCACAAGCCTTAAAACACACGATCTAAGTGACTGATAGTTGGTATTCAGCTGTCATAAAAGTATGCCTTATTTACTTTGAAGAACTTCTAAAATAGGGATTTTTGTCAGACTGCGTAGGCAGCAGCTCTATAGGCATAAGATGATGACTTGGGCTGAAACAAAGTCATAAAAAAATATATTTTATTAAAGTAAAGTAATGTGAATACATTATAGTTAATAAGTGATGCGTGGTAAGGGGAAGTCACTACCATCATGGGACTTGTTTAATTCTGTTATTGTTTATTCAGTGTTGTTACAGCATTCAACCCACATAATGCTGTAAATAATGAAACCCGAAACAGAGCCGACCTCAAAAAACACAAATCCCTCAGCTCTAGTCTGTTGGCTTTATTTACCGTCTATTCGTTTTAAAGGCCATGTTGTGAAACCAAGCCCTGTGGGTCAGCTATCTGGTTCCTGTTTAGAGATGGTGTGTGGAAATGGCTGAGAGCCTTCTAGTGATGGTAGTGAATGGTGCGTTGTTAGATGGAGCCGGTCAGAGCGTCACTAGGTTATCTATTCAACTCTCCAACGAGTGACAGACTCGGTGAGATGACGGTGTTGTTGTGAGATAGATAGGGTCAGCCAACCCCCTCCCTGACATTGATAGCGTTTATGACATGTTCATGTCACTGGGATACGTGCTGGTAGTGTTTTTGTAGCTCTTATGTAATGGTGACACTGGGATTTTGTGAGTTCTGTAGTGCTGGTGTTTATAAAATGGCTGTGTCGGCAGGGTTATCTCAGGCAGGCTGATTCGAGATCTGTTATGTGTTAGCTCCGCGGTGGTTGGAGAGCCAGGCTGCTCTCAGCTGGTAACTGACCGTAGGTCAGCGGCGCGAGCTGTTTCATCTGAGACTTGACGTTTGTTGTTTCCCTTCCGTCTGCATCCATTTGTCCAAGAATCCATCATCCCTTCTTCCCACATCTCTCCTTTCTGACCCCGTGAGTCACGGAGCTCTGCGGGGGAAACCAAAACAGAGAGCAGAGCAGCCGGGTTCCTTCAGGCTCTCAGACATAACGCCACTCAGAAAGGAGAGGAGGCCCCACTTCAAATGAACACTGACACACATCTAGACATCTGTGTGACCAGGCCTCTCTCTCTCTCTCTCTCTCTCTCTCTCTCTCTCTCTCTCTCTCTCGACCTCCTCCGTCTCTTCCTCCTCTTCTCTTCCTCTCCAGGTCTGGCTTTGTTTAAGCCTGACAGAAGGTTGTTGACTCATTTTAAACAAGCCCTCTGTCTGTGTATGTTTTATTCACCGTTATTCTCGTTCACCGGGCCTGTGCTATGCCACTTACTCTTAGAGCAGGGGTGTCGAACTCAATCACAGTGCCAGGGGGGTCACATTGGAGAGAGAAAAAAAACAACGAATTTGTGGGCCAGACATAGCCTAAAAAAAATGTGTCCACAAAACTGCGACCTGAATCAAAAAGTATTTCATAACTCCAAAAAACGTGTGTGTGGGGTCTGGGAGGAGGGTTGGGTGTGTGGCAATACACTGCCGTTTGGCGTGCAGCACGTTGGCAGTGCTTGCTGTGACTTGTAGTGCAGCGCTTCGTAGGGCTGTATGGGAGCGGGCCAAAATTGAATTGACAACCCAAATCGGGCCTTGTGTTTGACACAACATGTCTTAGAGTATGTATGGTTGGTTGTTTAAAACTGCTGTGTTGGTCAATGACCCTGTTTTTGTTTGCTGATTAAAGTGACATTTTATGCGAGTTGGGAGGGGCCAACACTGCTAATACAGCTTGTCACAGCTGTAAGTTTTACCATGGTCTGTCATAAATTATAATCACACCCTCTCTTTCTTTTTCCTGCTCTCTCTCTCTCTCGCTCTCTCTCCCTCTCTCTAGGTGTGTAGTTGGTGAGAAGCCAGCTGGCTGGCCCTGGAGACACTCCTTCACTACGATGTAGAGTCCAGAAGAGAGAGAGAGAGAGAGAGAGAGAGAGAGAGAGACGAAAGCGATACTGTTAACACGCAACACACAAGACGGGATAGAGAAATAGTAAGTGAAAGCGGGTGAGCAAGACAGTGGGAAGGACGGAAAGAAAAGATAGAGTGACCGAGCAGAAAGAAGGAACAAGAACAACAGCAGTGCCAGAACGACACCAGGAGGAGATAAGAACAGAGAAAGAGAGGGACACTGTGAATCATTGACCTCAGGCCCTGCCTCCAAACCAGCCTCTCTCGCCCTCCTCCTCCTTCCTCTTTTCCCTGCGTTGGAACTGTTCACTCTCTCCCACACCTCTGTCACAACAGGAACCCACTCTTTGCTCTCTCCCTCCACTCTCTTCCTGAAGACCCTGAGGACTTGAACCTTCACCTTTGACCCCACCTGCGTGACCCCTGGATGACATTCCACCTCTCCCGGAATCAACCCCCTCGAACTTAACTGGACCAGACAACGCCAGGAACACTTCTTCAGAAGCACTGCAAACGTCACCACCACCATGTGTCACGTGATCGTGACCTGCCGCTCCATGCTGTGGACCCTACTCAGCATCGCGGTTGCCTTCGGCGAGCTCATCGCCTTTATGAGCACCGATTGGCTGGTGGGCTCCCCCCAGACACCGGACGCCGTCTTCGGCGCCACTGCAGCCGGCGAGGCCTACCGGCCCACCCTGGGAATCTACGGCCGCTGCATCAAGCTGTCCCACCTGCAGCCCGGCGTGCTCTGCGGGCCGTACGCTGTGCACTTTGGGGAGATCGCCAGCGGGTTCTGGCAGGCGGCGTCCATCTTCCTGGCGGCGGGGATCCTGCTGCTGTGTTCCGTGGCCTTCATCTCCGTCTTCACCATGTGCTTCCAGAGCATCATGAAGAAGAGCATCTTCAACGTGTGTGGACTGCTGCAGGCCATCGCAGGTGAGCCTGAGGGAGACACATTGGACCACAGAAAAATACTGTGTTACTTTTGCTTTCGCATGCACTTATTGACATGTACGTGCAGAGTACCTCACACAGCAACACTCTTGTTCCAGTGTTGCTGTGCGAAGTGTTGCGTTGCCTGTGGGTTGGCTGTAGTTGTCTCTAGGCAGTGTAGTAGTTAGACACAGCTGACTGACTGTTGAACCCCTGGAATGTAGGGAGGGAGGGGCTTGTGAAGGGGTGGGTGCCGTTTGAACAGCCAACATTCAACCCCATCTATCTAACCTGTAGTGCTGCTGTCCATCTCAAACCTTCAGAGTTTAAACATTTACTAGAGCAATCAGACCACGCTGACCACACACAAACGCCCACGCGTACACACACACACACACACACACACACACAGGCCCCGAGAGTGTATTACCTCTTACTCCCAGCGTGCTCTCTGTGTGTTCGCGGTGACCATTAACCCTATAGGTCGGGTATCCGGGACACACAGCAACCTTGCACCTCCCTCTGAGGTCGTTGCCATGAGCGACAAGGTACCAAATATTTGCCATCTTGAGTCAGCTGGGGATGACGTCATGTGACCTGTGTGGTGTCTGTGTGTGTGTGTGTGTGTGTGTGTTTGTATCTGGAGGAATCTCCAGTCACTGTGACCTGCTGTGGGGGACGATGTAACGACGGGTGACAGAGTAGGTCAGGGTGAAGTTGCCCTACAGACACGTATCTCCTGTAAGATCAATTTGATGTCTTTTCCCCACTATTTGTTAAGGTTAGAATTTGGGTATGATAACAACTTTCTGGCACGAAATGAATTAAGGTGATTGCTACACCGGTGGACAGTTACCACCTAACAATGTAACCCACATTCAGGCCCAGTGTTATTGTAGTTGTTATTGAGCATAGTCGGAGGTCTTCCTCAACTGGACTGATTAGAAGAGGAGATCTGCTCGTTATGGGTCTGTGGGTCGCTGGGAGGAAGAGGAGATCTGCTCGTTATGGGTCTGTGGGTCGCTGGGAGGAAGAGGAGATCTGCTCGTTATGAGTCTGTGGGTCGCTGGGAGGAAGAGGATGAGGAAAGGGGGCGAGGGGGAAACCAGAAATAGCAGGGAGACGTTTCCTTCATGCCCCCAGCCCTCAGCCCCCTGTCTTAGTTGACTATAGGTCATTAACCCAAAGGAAAGATTCATCCATTTTGAACGTTATATTGTTTTTGTGCATCTCTGAGTGATGTTCTATCGATTCCCGGGGTCATTTTGTGTTTTCATGTGTATCTGAGTCATTGCAGTTCAAGCAGGTAGAAATACAGCCAGTATGAGCTAGAATTGCTCACTACACTGGAAGTTAATAGGAATACAACTTTTAGATTGCGAAAACTTCCATCATACATACAACTCGGGAGGGTGTCTTCTCTCTCTCGCTCTCTCTCTCTCTCTCTGTATCTCTCTCTCTCTCTCTGTATATCTCTATCTCTCTCTCTGTATCTCTCTCTCTCTCTGTATCTCTCTCTCTATATATATCTCTCTCTCAGTATCCCTGTATATCTCTGTATCTATCTGTATCTATCTCTCTGTATCTCTCTCTCTCTGTATCCCTCTCTCTGTATCTCTCTCTATCTCTCTGTATCTCTCTCTCTCACTCTCTCGCTCTCTATACATATCTCTCTCTCTGTCTCTCCTTTCCACCAGTTTGACTTTCCTCCAATCATTATTTCCACTAAGTGTGCCGACCAACCGCACCGTAATGTGACCAAGACTGGAATCAGGCGGCAGATGTTTTGGGAAAGGCTGGACCTCAGAGGGAGAGATAGTGGTTGTGTAGCCAGCGGTGGTGACGTCATCCCACCTGGAGTCATTAGACTGGTCCTAACAAGTTAACCTAATTCACACGCTAATGTCATATTGGAAGGTTTTGGCTCTGGTCGAAATCTATTGGAGACGTAACATAACTAGAAAGGCTTGGGCGATATCCAGATTGTCAGACCTTCATACCGACCTTGTGCCATAATGGCATATTCAGTAATACTGGCACTGAACACAAGGGGGCGCTGTTTTCAAACCCCACTGATCCTCTGTATTCCGAAGGTTAGTAACGCTAACAAAAATGTAAGTATTTGCAGGACACACATCCCAGCTCATAAAGTTATACGAGTAACAAAAAAATGCTACTCGCAGTTTGCTGCACACAGAAAACAAATATTAGACAGCAAAGCTCTTGATCCAGGAGGAGATTCTCTGCCGTTACCCAGCAAAGCTTGATTTTGGAGAAGCTAGCTAACTATCTACTAAATTCGGAAACCAAATGCACAACTACAGAGCATTTAGCACATTTTGGACAGTCAACTTAATAGTTATGAGATCTCGCTGGTAAACATTTAGTTGTGAATTCCATACTGTAACTAGGTCACCTGGTGTGAGCTGCTCAACAGTGAGTGACTCACAAGGCTCCTGTCTCTAGTTGTTGTGTGCTTGTAAACAAACACCATGTGACTGGGGAAATCCAGTAAAATGAAGAATGTGGTCTTCTTTATCTTCTTTATCGTCTAACGTATTGCACAAGTTGACTGCAGGTATTTGCTTAAAAGGTAGCGGCAAATATTACAACTTATTTTTAAAAGATTCAAAGTAATCGTTTCAACGGTATAGTACTGTCAAAAGTCAAAGTCACCATTATTAGTCAGTTGTACAACCAAATGCCTTCAACTGAAATGTGTCTTCCGCATTTAACCCAACCCCTCTGAATCAGAGAGGTGCGGGGGGCTGCCTTAATCGACATCCACGTCTTCGGCGCCCGGGGAACAGTGGGTTAACTGCCTTGTTCAGGGGCAGAACAAAATATTTTTACCTTGTCAGCTTGGGGATTCAAACTTGCAACCCTCTGGTTACAAGTCCGCCGCTCTAACCACTAGGCTACCTGTCACACAGATTACCTTTGACCTGGGTGCTAGGGTTGGGCTGAGTGATGGCTGATGGGAATTCCAGTAAACGGACAAGGAAATGCAATATGATACAGTGTGACTTGACTGTTACAGGTCAGATGATAATGACTGTATTGGAACGGGCTGATCATGACGACTAGTCAAGATGTTTCTACTGTTGAGCAAACAGAGAAAGCCCAAGCACAATACTGGCCTGGACTGACTGGAAATTCATCTCATTACCGAATCAAATGTCTGAGATGTTTGTTGATCGATCACAAGCAGTGTTTACAAAAGAGCTGTGTGGGTGAGAGGACGAGAGGGGGAGGGGGGAAGAGATAGAGAGCGAGTTTACAACCGAGGTGTGGGTGAGAGGAAGCGAGAGGGAGGGGGAAAGAGATAGGGGGAGAGGGAGTGAGGAAGAGAACGAACGAGAGACAGAGGGTGAGAGTCAGGTGAAAGGAAGTGTATTGTAGATAAGGCTGATAGACATGAATGGAAGGTCCGGTCTACAGTCACGGTGCATATTACTGTAATCCTGAATCAGGCCTTCCTACCAACGGAACAGTAACAGTTCCAGTATGACTGTGTGGAAAGAATCAGGATGTCATATCTGTCCCTATTATTCCCTGTTCTCCTATTACACTACCGTCCTCAGTGGAACAGTGGAGCCAAACTCCCCCAGGTTTCCCACAGAAAAGTCATGTCTAACTGCTGAAACCATTTTCTTAACTCTAGCAGGCAACAAGGGGCCAACCGTCCTCCCCCAGAGATACTAGGTATGCAGGCGTTTGATCCAGCACTGCTCTAAGACACCTGATCCAGCTGATGAAGGTTCCGGGGAGCAGCGGATGAGTAGAGTCAGTGTAGTTATTGAAGAGAGTGTCTTTAGGAGAGTGAGGAGACCCAGTTCTTCACACCCTTGGCTCAGAGTTCTACCTGGCAATCACAGCAGCCTGGATGTTTCCAGTCAGAGTCCCAACCTCCGTCCTTTTCTTCCCTTTTTCCTGGAAAGCGACACTCTAATATTTGTGGAGAGTTAAATGTGTGGAAAGACAAGAAATATGAGAAAGACCTAACAAACTCTTGCATCTCTCTCTCCCACCCTCTGTCCCACTCTCACTCCCTCTCTACCTCAGTCCCACTCTCACTCCCTCTCTACCTCTGGGGGGGGGTCACAGAGAGGGGTGAAAGAGGATGCAGGGGTACAAATGGTTAATATACAGGCCAGTTTGCAGAAGGAGGCATGCAGTTCATGTTCTTATTCAGCTGGAGGGCACTGGGATATTAGGTTAGGGGTCCAGTGGGTAGGGGTGATTTCTGTCAAGGGGGTAGTGTGGGGGTAGTAGAAACCATACCTCCAGTCCGTCACCATAGCTGCTCTGGTTGTCAAGGCAATGCAGCAACATGTGGAAGCAATTTATGACCTACTTTTCATTTCCGCATTTAATAGGATTTTGGTCTGCTCTGAGGGAGATGGAGGAAGAGAGAGAGAGGAAAGCTGGTGTCGGCATTGCACTTTTGTTTTTCATCTCCTGACGAAGCGAGTGAGTGGGGCAGACAGAGGGAGGGAGTGAGGCCGGGAAGGAGGCTCAGAGTTCTGCTCTGATATAGAGGTGCAAGAGACCTAAGAGGCCTCTCTCTCTCTCTTTCTCTCTCTCTCTCTCTCTCTCTCTCCCTCCCTCTCTCTCTCTCTCTCTCTCCCCCTCCCTCCCTCCATTGCTCTCTCTCTGGCCTTTCATTTTAATCGTATTATTCTAACTGTTTCCTACTGAGATGCAGACGGCTGCAGACCCGCAGGCTGCCTGAGTGATCCGCTCCCACGGTTTTGGAATCTCTGCACTAGTGGCCTTTTCTGTAGTAAAATGTTCCTGTAGACATATTGTAGTTACGTCGTTCCCAATCTAGACTAGTGGACATCCAGTATGACTATTGTAGTTCCATTAACAGAGCTCCCGGTAGTAGACTTCTAGTAGTAGACTTCTGATATTGCAGTCCCAGTCCCAGCTGCCAACAGCGTGACGGAACGTCTCCCGAACCAGTAACAGGATCACTGGCTTTTCCTATAACGTCGTTCTGGAGTATGGAGATGGTCGGCACAAGGATACAGAGATATTGAACACAGACGCTACAGAGGCCTGCACTGTCTCAACTCCACTGGTCAAGTGTGTCGGATTTGGGTAAATGTTTCACCTGCTACTTCAGACCAGGCTTCTATTAGGCTCTCCTCTAGGTTCTGGTGTTGTACAGGGGTGTTGTAACAAAATCCATGTTCTGCTAAAAGTGGAATATTGTACAGTGTTGTAACAGAATCGGTGTGGTGTTAGAAGTAGGTCCCGCCCCCACAGGAAGGGGCTCCATCCTTCAGCAGCGAGAGATACAGGAATCTGAGACAGGGTTAGTCGGTCGGTCAGTGACTTGGGGGGGGGGAACCCTCTGGCTACCTTTTCCTGTTGTTGTGCTGCTGTAACCCCAAACATACCCCCCCTGGGGATCCAGAGCTGACAGCAGGGTCATATTGTGCCATAATCCCAGGGTTACATTGTGCTGTAACCTCAGGGTCGCGATGCGGGGGGCATGTTTGAGGAAAGACAGGCATCAGGCCTTCTTGTTGCAATGAGAGTTGACACTGGCCAGGTATACTGTTTGAATGGAATGGAGTAGGAGTCCCATCTGAAAGGGATGGTGAAGGAAATCAGAATGCTAACGTGTTATTGAAACAGGAAATGTTTTGATACCAGAGAATGTAGCTGTTAGCTGTTCTGTGGATGGACTTTAGAGAATGTAGCTGTTAGCTGTTCTGTGGATGGACTTTAGAGAATGTAGCTGTTAGCTGTTCTGTGGATGGAGAATGTGCTGTTGTCATTCCACGCTTCTCTGCAGCTACATTTAAAACACACATACAATCAGTCGCACGCTATAAGGGTTGATATGTTTGCTGGTTCTAGGTCTATTTAATGCTTTATATTGTTACTGATGAACTAACGGTGCCTCTCTCTCCCCCCTCTCTGGTCCAGGTCTGTTTCTGATCCTGGGTCTGATGCTATACCCTGCAGGCTGGGGTTCAGACAAGGTGCAGCTGTACTGTGGTCAGGACGCAGCTCCCTACCGGTTGGGGCTGTGCACCATGGGCTGGGCCTTCTACACAGCCATGGGGGGCACCGTGCTCACCTTCGTCTGCGCTGTGTTCTCCGCCCAGGCCGAGATTGCCACGTCCTCAGACAAGGTGCAGGAGGAGATCGAGGAGGGCAAGAGCCTAATCTGCCTGCTCTGAGGCTGACGAGGAGGAGGAGGAGGAATGTCAAGTCCTACCCCACTCGTCTCCACTCTGGGGCCCAGCTGTCAATCAAACGGAGCCCCCCGTATTGTTTACCACTAAGACTGACTCTCTGATTTTTGACCCTGTATTGTTGTTATTGTTGATGTGGGAGAAATCTACAGTGCCAAGCTTTTCACAAACGTGTGTTTCAGTGTATTTCCTCTCTCCACCACCAGAGGTGCTGTCTGTCTGTGTTCTGTGTGTTATTATTTGTAATGTGTGCCAGTACCAGCTACCCTGACACCAGTAAGTTTGTATTGTAAAGAAGTGTGCATGTACTGTACATAGTGATGATGATGATGATGATGATGATGATCTGAGAATGGTGGTCCTCTCAGCTCTGTTCAGGCTGTTTTAAATGATGTCACTCTCGCCTTGAATCCTGGTGTGATGATGTCACTACCTGAAGATCCGCCTACCTGGTGGTAGTCTTCTGTTATAACTTAAAATTCCAGATAGAAGTTGCCCCTGACTACAGATCTAGGATCGGATTTCCCAACCCCAAATCATGACCTGAACCTAACGGGGAGGATCAAATAATATCTGACCCTGGACCAGCGGTTAGAGGGAACTTCTACCAGTGCCAACTTAAGCCAGGTGTGAGTAACTTTACAAGGGAACCACTACTCAGTCAAGTAAACTACTCACAGACATGGCTTTAGTTTAGCATGGAATCATGATGTCCTTAAAGCTCTCAGAATGTACTGTCAATTGAAATGACCAATGTATGTCTTCTTGTACCCTTGAAATGTATTGATGGGACACCTACACCAGCCATGGTTCACACGGACTGCATGAGCTTGCTAAGAGAGAGCTGTGGTGTGTTTGTGTGTTTGTTATTGAGACTGTGCTTGGTTCCTTTTTCAAATATTGAGATGATTTTGCCTGGACCCCCATCTCTGATGACCCTAGCCTGGTCTCGTTGAGGTCCTCCTCAGCCAACTCCCTATAATCAATGGACAAAGACTTGGACAACAACACACAAGTATTCATATGAGTGTCTTGTTTCAGGGAGGACTCTTATTCCTGCGACACCAAGGGAGGACTGTTATTCCGGCAACACCAAGGGAGAACTGTTATTCCTACAACACCAGCCACAGCGCTGGAGAGAAACTGTTGAAACGTGTGTTGTTGTATCGTCATCCCACTTTCCCAGCTCCTCAGTCTGTCTCTCTGCCAAACCAATAAAAACAGAACGAACATGAAAAGATGGTCTGGGTATGAGTTTTTCTCCAGAAAAGTTCATATCTGTGGGGCTCTATGCAATGTAATGTGTGGAAGGATGGGTGACTCACTATCGCCAGCTCTAACCTACCCCTCACCACATCGCCAGTGTGTATGCGCATGAGCCAGTGTGTATGCGCCAGTGTGTATGTGCACGCCCCCACACACACACACACACACACACACACACACACACACACACACACACACACACACACACACACACACACACACACACACACACACACACACACACACACACACACACACACACACACACACACACACACACACACACACACACACACACACACACTCTCTCTCTCTCTCTCTCTCTCTCTCTCTCTCTCTCTCTCTCTCTCTCTCAACACAGCAGTTGATGACTTCCAGATTGGACAGCGTTTCCATGTCACTTGACAAATCTCCCTGTTCCTCCAGTATGAGACTCCAAGCCCTTCGTCTACTGTCAGCTTAGCCTAGTTTTACCCCTCTATTGACTGAGACAAAGGGAAAGAGAGAGTTCATTTTGTGTGGGGCGGTAACCTGATAACAGAGTTGTAAAGGCAGCTCTGCTTCCTTATTAAGCCATAATGAGTGTAACACTAGGTGACCCCTGACCCCAGAGTGTTGTTGACACAGTACTGTAGGTCAGTAGGTGGGGTTCAGAATAGGAGCTTTAGAAACGGCCTTCTAAGACCTGGAGAATCACAGACCGATAAGAATAACAACATGACACACACACACACACACACACACACACACACACACACACACACACACACACACACACACACACACACACACACACACACACACACACACACACACACACACACACACACACACACACACACACACACACACACACACACACACACACACATACACATACACACACACAGAGGATTTTTACAACGTTGAGTTTGTTTCAATCGGTTCAGATGAATAAACACTGCCATCTTCTGGCCGTCTGGATAAATAACAGCAGGAAAATCCTTCAAATCAACTGGGTTAGACAGGAAATGGCACTGGACCATTTGAATGAACAAAAGACAAGACAACAGTTTCATTCACGTCTCTTATTACAAATGGGTCCACATAACAAACACTGTACAATAAACATGCATTACTTATGAATCCTTTACTGTAGGTATATGTCTGTCTGCACTTTGCTTGATGAAAACATACCAACTGAAAACAATGGAACTACTCTTTGGTCAGTAAGACTTCTACAATGAACATTGTGGGATAAATACAACGTGATTCTCTCTAAATTGTCTCCCCTTTAACCCCTTTAACAAAGGAGCTGTATTTTCCAACCTACCATTCCTCCTGTTACCCTCCCCTCCCTCTCTTCCTTCTCCTCCTGCTAGCTTGAATCCACGTTGTTTCCACGTCAGTTCAACGAAATACCGTTGAACCGACGTGGAGTAGACGTTGAATTGACGTCTGTCCCCAGTGGGTGTGGTCAAATAAGCTCCCACTTTGCTGCTACACTGTGGGATAAATCCAGTGTGATTCTCTCTACCTTTTCTTCTCTCTAACGCCTCAATGAAAGAGTAGTCTCATTCGCTCTATAATTCGTCCAGCCTCACCCTCTCCTTCCTCTCTTCTGCCTCTTTCTCCCCCTCCATCTCCCTGTGTCTGTGTGCTTCTTGGCAAGTAGACCTCCAAAATGTTAAAGTCATCTCTCAGTCTCTCCCTCACTATGTCTTTCTCCTCAGTCTGTCTATCTTTCTCCATCTCTCTATTCTCCTCCTCCGTCTGTCTGCTGAACTCCTCAGCATCTTTGTCTTTAAGATCATGGTGTTCCCCTGTAACTCAGGTCGAACTATCTTCACCAGGTTTCTCTCTGCTTCAACTCTGGCCTCTCCTTCATACGCTCAATCTCCTGCCTGTCTCTCCTCCCTCTTGTCATTCTCTCTCTCAATCTCTCCAGATGTCTCTCCCTTTCCTCCCACCTATCAGACTCTTGCTCTACCCCCAGCTCTCTTTTCTGCTCCTCATACCTCTCTTCTTTCACCTGTCTCTCCAGTAGAGTGGTTATTTCGCTGTGTGCTCTGATACCTCCCTCATGCTCCTGGATTACTCCCTCAATCTTCTTCAGAGAGTCACGCATCTCTCTCTCAAAACTCTCTCTCATCTCTCTCTGTTTCCTCTCCTCTCCCCCTCTCCCGCAGCTCTGGGACCTGAGTGCCATCTGCCCTGGGACCTGAGTGCCAGCTGCCCTGTCCTTAATGTTGAGAACATGGTACCTGCTCCCACACTTCTGTACAAGCTGCTGGAGGTCCCGGACTCCCTGCTTGGAGAAACTCCACAATGCTCTGCTCTTGCAGGTCATCAGCGTGGGTGAATAGAATCAGTGTGTTCCCAACAACCCTCCCCAAACAGCTCCTCCATTCTCTCCAGCACCCCTCTATCGTCCCCTTTGGAGTGCTCCACTGGAAGGAACAGAAGGAAGGTGTGGGATACTGTATACTGGTTGTTGGGGTTGGATTGGCATGAGGTGTGGGGGGTCTGTGAGTGGCTTCCTTGTGTCTTGTTCATTGTTAGGAATAATTATTGTCCAAATCGGATGTTAGGTACAATATTTATTGAAGATTATATGAATGCTTTAAATAAAAATAGCCAATTGGGGTCAATCAATTAGCTTAATCTCTCAGAGATCGAATTATGTTTCAACAAAATAGTGTTTCAGAAATGCATATCTTATCTGTTTCTAACTACAGAAAGGATTTTAGAACAATCTGAGATGGTGGTTGTCGAAATCCTCTTCGTTGTGCTTTTTATTTTAGGGGGAATGACGCTGCAGTTGGACTCTGAAGTTCTCTACTTGGCTGTTGGAGTCCTGCAGGTCCTTTCCCAGGTGCATCCTCTTGTCTCTTACTCTTACTCTTCGGTAGTGTCCTCCAGCAGTCTCTCTCTCTGACTTGCTGGGTTACAGTGTATTCAGAAAGTACTCAGACCCCTTGACTTTTTCAAACATTTCAGCCTTATTCTAAAATTAATTAAATCGTTTTCCCCCTCATCAATCTACACACACTGCCCTATAACGACAAAGCAAAAACAGGTTGTTCTACTTTTTTGCAAATGCATTAAAATAAAAAACTGAAATATCACATTTACATAAGCATGCAGACCTTTTACTCAGTACTTTGTTGAAGCACCATTGACAGCGATCACGAGGTTCTTGGGTATGACGCTACAAGCTTGGCACACCTGTATTTGGGGAGTTTCTCCCATTCTTCTCTGCAGATCCTCTCAAGCTCTGTCAGGTTGGATGGGGCGCGACACGGCACAGGTATTTTCAGGTCTCTGCAGAGATGTTGGATGGGGTTCAAGTCCGGGCTCTGGCTGGGCCACTCCAGAGACCTGCCCCAAAGCTGCTCCTGCATCATATTGGAATGTGTTCATCACGTTTATTAACGTTGTACATCAAGGGAAAGGGATGTGAGCAGTCTTAGAATGACTGAATGTTTCACAAAGCCTCTACTTCTTTATGGTATCATACTGAAACGCTGGCCTGGTCTTTGTTTTGTGTTAAAAGTTTATCAATAATCAAAACAGACACAAGTCATTACTCACCATATAACCTAGCTAATCGTTCCGTTATCCAAGATGGAGATCCGTGAATAATGATAATGTAAAACAGAATGCAGGCTATTAGTTATCATTGTTACACTCATTAAATTCAATTTCAGATACATTACATAATTCGATCAAATACCATGCATAAAATTGGAATGACTGTTCATCAAATTCATTACTAATTTGCATCAAGGGAAAGGGATGCAAGCAGTGCGACTGTGAGCAGTGTTAGAATGACTGAAAGGCTCCATACTAGGACATCAACTCAAGCTGATTCTATACTCATTTTGAAGTGTTTAATATTGAGTTCTAAGGCAGAGATTGTGTTGGAGTAGGCAGGGCTATGTAAATGCAGGACAATCTATCTAGATGTTTATCATAAATGGAACAATTGCAGTGCTGATAAGTGTAGAGTACTCAGGAGCCTTGAAGAATTGATGCCCTCACTGCTGTTTAGGCCCCTACTTCTGTATGGTATCAGATTGCAACACTCTGGTCTACTTTCGGTTTTTGCCTTATTGGTTGTCAATAAACAAAGTAATCACTCACCAAAGTCCAATCGTGATCCTTCATTATCCAAGATGGAGAGCCATGAGTAATGATGAGAAAATTGAACGTATTAGTTATCACTACCTTCAAATCATTGATTATCCAATCACATTCCAGGGTGATGTGATATGCATCAAAGGGGTTATGAGTGTTCATCACATTCATTACTAATCAGAATCAAGGGACGTGACCAGTTACGCCGGAATGGTTCAAATGCTTTAGGTTAGGACGTCAAGCTCGAAGCGCAGAGTGATTGTCATATGCATTGCTACTAGTTGATATTCAGAATCCGTCTAGTCCAATCTCTAACTCCTACTATGAACTCCTAACTACATGAGAAAGTAGCAGTGTGCTGTACAGGGAAACAGACTGGGTTGTTGTTGTTGTTCAGGTGTATATTAACATGTACTGTAGTTATAGAGCCCTTACCACTAGCAACCTCTAAACCCACTGCAGCCTCCTCCTTCCGTTCTCCATGGATGACCTGACATCTGTACCGTCCTACATCTGACCTCCTGAAGTCTCTCAGCCTCAGAGACACGTTGCCTCGCTCCAGCTCCTGCGTGATCAGACTGACTCTGCCCTCGTAGCCACTCCGCTCTGTCACCTGGCCATTCTTATACAGGTAAATACACTCGGTCCCCTTAAACCACCTGATCGTCATGACAACAGCACTGGTCTTGGGGGAGAGGTGACAATGGAGGGTGACATCACCACCAAGACCAACCCCCTCACTGTCTTCAGTGGTGGTAAGTTTAAAGTCATCTGTTCAGAGAGAGAAAACATTTCTGGCTTAACGTCATCATTGTCAGGTACACAAATCAGTACATTCATGATTTAAAAAAAAAAGGCATCAAATGGCAATATTAACCTCTAAAATACAACAAACACACTATCCCAGGCAGACATATTTATCTGATGGAAATGATAAATATAGGATAGCAGAACGTGAATACTACTGTGGGAATTGAAAGTAAATGTTTGGAGGGAGAGGTCACTGTGGAGCACGCAGCATTAACTCCTGATCTTATAAGCACATTTCATCCAATGACATTTTTACACAAAGAGAAATTAAACCAAAAAACTCATTTCACTTTACATAAAAGAAATGTGTACGAAAAGCCCAAAATGAATTCTAGCATGGTGACTTACTATGACCTCTGGACTCTGCCATTTTCCCTGCAATAAAAAGAGAAAGCATTTCTATTTACACAGTTCCTCCATTTATTCATCAGATACTTTTTATTTATTGTTCTCCAGTCCTAATGGTTTTAAAACAGGAGTGTTGGGTCCAGTTTAGACTAGAATATACTGTGATCTCCCCATACCTTTACTGGTCTTCACGTCCTCCACTTCAGAATAAATAAAAAAAATGTTGATTTAAATCCAACACTGCCTCACCATTCATGAAAAATATACTGCACACAAATACATTTTACAGACATATATTCACAACGTTTTTGTTGAATACTCTGCAGCTCAGGCCTGTACAGGAAATCTACAGACTTTCACCTAAACCAGATACAGCCTCATAAAGTCATCCTTCTCTTCTGTATCACGCCTCTCTCCTCAATGCATGTCCAATAGAGAACTGTAGATAACATGAAGGCGGTTTTCAGTGGAACTCACGTACTGATCATTTATAATGGCATTATGATTACGGTTGAGACTCATGAACAACTCTGAGCAATTCGGCAACATTCAGTCCAGTTTATTACCATCGGATATTAAAGTCTGATTGGTTCTTGAGGCTCGGCTCTGAACATTCTAGTTCCAAAGTGCATGATAACGGCAAAATGACCAACTCAACTGAGGATCAACTTTGATCACAGATCCCCATTAACTGTTACCTGCTGTAAGCAATTGAGCAACATTTAGTGTGTGTGTTTTGTGAAGGCAGCTCTGCTTCCTTATTAAGCCATAATGAGTGTAACACTAGGTGACCCCTGACCCCAGAGTGTTGCTGATGCAGTACTGTAGGTCAGTAGGTGGGGTTTAGGAGGTCAAACCAGGCCTTCTAAGACACTGAAAATCACAGACAGAGATAGGAGTCACAGAACGGACACGTGTGGCGCCAAAGGAACATTTCTGTGTTTGTAAAACTGGTCCCGAGAACCGTAAAAGAGGAGCCGTGAATGTTCGCGTGCGTGTGTATAGCGGACAGAGAGGACACACATCCTAATGGGCTCCACATGACCTTTATTCATCCACTGGTTAGGAATGGAGCACAGATGATCACTGAGGTGGAACAGGAATCCTGCATGCAGTTTGGCACGAGGCAATATGATCCCTCTGGGCATCTTTGTTTCGCTCTCTCATCGCTGTCACTGCCAAGTACGAGCACAGACTACCGTTCAAGGCGCTATGCGTCAATACTTAAAAATGTCAATTCTTAAACCCTTACCATGTAGCTCTGTCATCTGTTGTTGTGTGCCTTTCTTTGTTTGTTGAAATCAATACTTTTACAACATTAATCAAATACAACCACCGGGTGCTTCCTTGTTGAGATTAAATTGGCCCGTGCGCATTCACGCTGAGTTGCCATTTTAGAGTAGCAGCAATGAGCAAACAGTCGGTGGTGGTATTTCATTATTTGATTGCCATTTTAAGTACGGATCTCAGCAACCAACACAACGCAACAACAGAGGACAAACAACTACAAAGTGAGGGTTTAAGAATTTAGATTTTTGAAGTATCTGTGCATAATAACTCAAATGAGTCGAGGTTCATTAAAAGAATATATATTCTAGTCCGGGCTTGAACCAGTATCTGTGCGTTAGAGCTCTCTACTGGCCAGAAAGCTGATTCATATTCACCAGCTCTGCAAGGATTATAATCCGTTTTATAATGCTGTTTCACACGTTTTGCAGTTTTAAACCTAATTTCCTGCAATTCTACACTTTTTGCCATTGGGGCAGAGATTTTAGCTGACACTCTAGGATTCTTCTTAACCTCATTGCACTGTGCTCCTGCAGTCATCTTTGCAGGATGGCCACTCCAGGTTAGCTGACTTCTGACTCCAATTAGCTTTTGGAGAAGTCATGGAGAAGCCTGCTGATCTGTATGCCGACGGAACAGCACAAGGCCACAACAGACCTCCTTCCGTCACGACGTCCCTCCAAGGCCTTTCTGCTAGCTTACTAGCCCCGGCCCGCTAGCTGCTTGAAGCCACTCACTGGACTCCTATGACCACTCGGCTATGCATGCCTCTCGATAACGTCAATATGCCTTGTCCATTGCAGTTCTGGTTAGTAACTATTGCCTTATTTCACTGTAGAGCCTCTAGCCCTGCTCCATACGCCTTAGTTAACACTTTAGTCCCACCTCCCACACATGCGGTGACATCACCTGGTTTAAACGGTGTTTCTAGAGACATTATCTCTTCATCGTCACTCTATGCACAGGTTTACCCCCACTGTATTCACATCCTACCATACCTTTGTCTGTTTTTTATTTCACCTTTATTTAACCAGGTAGGCTAGTTGAGAACAAGTTCTCATTTACAACTGCGACCAAAGATAAGGCAGAGCAGTGAGACACAAACAACAACGCAGAGTTACACATGGAATAAACAAGGGTACAGTCAATAACACAAGAGAAAAAAAAGAACGTCTATATAGTGTGCAAATGGCGTGGGGAGGTAGGCAATAAATATGTTATAGTAGCGAGGTAAATTACAATTTAGCAGATGATGATGTGCAAGTAGAGATACTGGTGTGCAAAAGAGCAGAGAAGTAAGTGAAAAACAGTATGGGGATGAGGTAGTTAGATTGGGTGGGCTATTTACAGAAGGGCTATGTACAGCTGCAGCGATCGGTTAGCTGCTCAGATAACTGGTGTTGAAAGTTAGTGAGGGAGCTAAGTCTCCAGCTTCAGCAATTTTTGCTATTCGTTCCAGTTACTGGCAGCAGAGAACTGGAAGGAAAGGCGGCCAAAGGAGGTGTTGGCTTTGGGGATGACCAGTGAGATACACCTTCTGGAGCGTGTGCTACGAGTGGGTGTTGTTATCGTGACCAATGAGCTGAGATAAGGCAGAGCTTAACCTAGCATAGACTTATAGATGACCTGGAGCCAGTGGGTCTGGCGACGGATATGTAGTGAGGGCCAGCCGACTAGAGCATACAGGTCGCAGTGGTGGGTGGTATAAGGGGCTTTGGTACCTGTCTGTACATTATGCCTTGAATCTATTCTACCGTACCCAGAAATCTGCTCCTTTTACTCTCTGTTCTGAACGTACTAGACGACCAGTCCTTTTAGCCTTTAGCCGTATCCTTATCCTACTCCTCCTCTGGTGATGTGGAGGTTAATCCAGGCTCTCCAGTACCTAGCTCCACTCCCATTCCCTAGGCGCTATCATTTGTTGACTTCTGTAACCGTAAAAGCCTTGGTTTCATGCATGTTAACATCAGATGCCTCCTCCCTAAGTATGTTTTATTCACTGCCCTAGCACACTCTGCCAACCCGAATGTCCTAGCCGTGTCTGAATCCTGGCTTAGGAAGACCCCCAAAAACCCTGAAATTTCCATCCCTAACTATAACATTCTCTGACAAGATCTCAGCGATCACTACCTCTTTGCCTGCATCCGTAATGGGTCTGCGGTCAAACGATCACCCCTCATCACTGTCAAACACTCCCTAAAACACTTCAGCGCCTTTCTAATCGACCTGGCCCGGGTATCCTGGAAGGATATTGACCTCATCCCGTCAGTAGAGGATGCCTTGTCATTCTTTAAAAGTGCCTTCCTCACCATCTTAAAAAAGCATGCCCCTTTCAAGAAATGTAGAACCAGGAACAGATATAGCCCTTGGTTCTCTCCAGACCTGACTGCCCTTGACCAGCACAAAAACATCCTGCGGCGTTCTGCATTAGCATTGAATAGCCCCTGCGATACCAACTTTTCAGGGAAGTTAGGAACCAATATACACAGGAAGTTGGGAAAGCTAAGTTTAGCTTTTTCAAGCAGAAATTTGCATCCTGTAGTACAAACTCAAAAATGTTCTGGGACACTAAAGTCCATGGAGAATAAGAGCACCTCCTCCCAGCTGCCCACTGCAATGAGGCTATGAAACACTGTCACCACCGACAAATCCACTATAATTGAGAATTTCAATAAGCATTTTTCTACTGCTGGCCATGCTTTCCACCTGGCTACCCCTACCCCTTCCCCGGTCAACAGCCCTGCACTCCCCACAGCAACTCGCCCAAGCCTCCCCCATTTCTCATTCACCCAAATCCAGATAGCTGATGTTCTGAAAGAGCTGCAAAATCTGGACCCCTACAAATCAGCCGGGCTAGACAATCTGGACCCTCTCTTTCTAAAATTATCTGCCGAAATTGTTGCAACCCCTATTACTAGCCTGTTCAACCTCTCTTTAGTATCGTCTGAGATTCCCAAAGATTGGAAAGCTGCCGCGGTCATCCCCCTCTTCAAAGGGGGAGACACTCTAGACCCAAACTGCTACAGACCTATATCTATCCTACCCTGCCTTTCTAAGGTCTTCTGTTTAACTTGGCTTTCGATTACCGACCATTTCGAATCCCAACGTACCTTCTCCACTATGCAATCTGGTTTCAGAGCTGGTCATGGGTGCACCTCAGCCACGCTCAAGGTCCTAAACGATATAACCACCATCGATAAGAGACATTACTGTGCAGCCGTATTCATCGACCTGGCCACAGCTTTCGACTCTGTCAATCACCACATTCTTATTGGCTCAACAGCTTTGGTTTCTCAAATGATTGTCTAGCCTGGTTCACAAACTACCTCTCAGATAGAGTTCAGTGTGTCAAATCGGAGGGCCTGGTGTCCGGACCTCTGGCAGTCTCTATGGGGTTGCCACAGGGTTCAATTCTCGGGCCGACTCTTTTCTCTGTATACATCAATGATGTCGCTCTTGCTGCTGGTGATTCTCTGATCCACCTCTACGCAGACAACACCATTCTGTATACTTCTGGCCCTTCTTTGGACACTGTGTTAATTAACCTCCAGACGAGCTTCAATGCCATACAACTCTCCTTCCATGGCCTCCAACTGCTCTTAAATTCAAACTAAATGCATGCTCTTTAACCGATCACTGCCCGCACCTGACCTCCCGTCCAGCATCACTACTCTGGACGGTTCTGACTTAGAATATGTGGACATCTACAAATATCTAGGTGTCTGGTTAGACTGTAAACTCTCCTTCCAGACCCACATTAAGCATCTCCAATCCAAAAGTAAATCTAGAATCGGCTTCCTATTTCGCAACAAAGCATCCTTCACGCATGCTGCCAAACATACCCTCGTAAAACTGACCATCCTACCGATCCTCGACTTCGGTGATGTCATTTACAAAATAGCCTCCAACACTCTACTCAACAAATTGGATGCAGTCTATCACAGTGCCATCCGTTTTGTCACCAAAGCCCCATATACTACCCACCACTGCGACCTGTACGCTCTCGTTGGCTGGCCCTCGCTTCATACTCGTCACCAAACCCTCAGCTCACTGGTCACCATAGCAGCACCCACCCGTAGCACGCGCTCCAGCAGGTATATCTCACTGGTCACCCCCAAAGCAAATTTCTCCTTTGGCCGCCTTTCCTACTAGTTCTCTGCTGCCAATGACTGGAACGAACTACAAAAATCACTGAAGCTGGAGACTCATATTTCCCTCACTAGCTTTAAGGACCAGCTGTCAGTGCAGCTCACAGATCTCTACACATAGCCCATCTGTAAACAGCCCATCCTACTACCTCATCCCCATACTGTATTTATTTATCTTGCTCCTTTGCACCGCAGTATCTCTACTTGCACATTCAACTTCTGCACATCTACCATTCCAGTGTTTAATTGCTATATTGTAATTACCTCGCCACCATGGCCTATTTATTGCCTTACCTCATTTGCACTCACTGTATATAATATATATTTTTCTACTGTATTATTGACTGTATGTTTGTTTTACACCATGTGTAACTGTTGTTGTATGTGTCAAACTGCTTTGCTTTATCTCGGCCAGGTCGCAGTTGTAAATGAGAACTTGTTCTCAACTTGCCTACCCGGTTAAATAAAGGTGAAATAAAAAAAGCCTACTTTTCCCAACCTACACTGTAAATGTTTAAATTATGTATTCAATATAGACAAGAGAAATACATTTGTGTGTTATTAGTTTAAGCACACTGTTTGTCTATTGTTGTGACTTCGATGAAGACCAGATCAAATTTGATGACCAATTAATGCAGAAATCCAGGTAATTCCAAAGGGTTCACATACTTTGTGTGTATGTGTGTGTGTATATATATATATATATATATATATATATATATATATATATCTATATATATATCCAAAAAATGTATGCAGGATTGGAAATGATGCAGACAATTACATTTACAGAAGCTACAATCTATCCACAATATTAAAGCTGATCTACCCCCCTTAAAAATATTTAAAAAATATAAAGGCGTTCCCAATCATGAGCCCCGGACTGCTCTCCTCTTGCTACCCTTTTGTACTACATTAGCTAAATATAAGGCTAATACGGAATTGAATTTATACACTGTATATATTAAACTTGAACAGGATTCCCTACTGTAGTAGGATGCAATTTGAATGAAATTGATGGAGAAAGAAAGGCTGCGAGAGTGCACTGACTTAAAGCAATGATATTTGAGTGATGGGCTGTTTTAAAACTCTGCAGCTGCAACTTAAAATAATCATCTTTACAATTAAAAATGAGACCCCCGAAAGCCAGATGGATATACAGTATCTAAATTAGACTGACATTCAGTCCTTATATTACTGCATCATAGGCTATGCTGCAGCAAATGTAGGCCTACCTGTCACAAGAAAAAGAGTTACAATGATGAGATGATAGGTCTACATGCATTGTGAACTGCGCTCCATACTGAGATGCGCTGTCTGTCCCCAGCCTCATCATAGATGATTTATCATGCAGATAGCAGAGGACGTAGAGGAGCCATATTTGGACACGCATATAATTTAACAGTTCCGTTTTATGTCATGCTGTTCATAGAAATAATGTATCATCATTTACCGGTTTCACTTTTTTTTCCTGGAAAGGGGAGTGTGTTTGGGCGGGAAATCTTGGTAAATCTCGGTAACCCAGTTCCGCTATTCAACCCTAATCTCCATACACTCCTTAAATATCCTAGAGTCAGTGAAGAGCTCGGTGTGTTAAGTTAAAACCAGAGCTCGAATTGAGGGGGTATGTGAGGGTAGTGTGGCTTTTGTGACAGAAAATGGATAAAGTCATAGGCCCCTTGTTAGTTTAGGATTTTGAGCTATAACAAGGCTTTAGTCCGCAATGCTTTATGCTAAAAACAAGCTGTAAATGTCTGATACTCAGAGGCCGCGCTACAACCTTTTATAGGAGACACAACATTGACTTTGCTTGGGAAGTAGCCTAACGTGTGATTCTCTCACTATCAATTGATGTTACGACATTTCAATAGGCTATTAAAACAACATCCATATGCACAAAAAGCTTATTTCTCTCAAATTGTGTGCACACATTTGTTTACATCCCTGTTCGTGAGCATTTCTCCTTTGCCAAGATAATTCATCCACCTGACAGGTGTGGCATATCAAGAATCTGATTAAACAGTGTAATCATTACACAGGTGCACCTCATGCTAGGGACAATTAAAGTGTTCAGTTTTGTTACAATGCCACAGATGCCTCAAGTTGAGGGAGCGTACAGTTGGCATGCTTACTGCAGGGATGTCCCCCAGAGCTGTTGCAAGAGAATGTAATGATAATTTCTCTACCATAAGCCGCCTGCAAAGTCATTTTAGAGAATTTGGCAGTATGTCCAACTGGCCTCACAACCGCAGACTACGTGTATTGCGTTGTGTGGTTGAGCGGTTTTCTGATGTCAATGTTGTGAACAGAGTGCCCCATGGTGGCTGTGGGATTATGGTATGGGCAGGCATAAACTACAGACAATGAACACAATTTAACACAATTGTATTTTATCGATGGCAATTTGAATGCACAGATACCGTGACGAGATCCTGACGCCCTTTGCCGTGCCATTCATCTGCCTCCATCATGTTTCAGCATGATAATGCTCTGCCCCATGTCGCAAGGATCTGTACACAATTCCATGGCTTGCATACTCACCAGACAAGCACCCATTTTATTTATCTTACCTTTATTTTACCAGGTAAATTGACTGAGAACATGTTCTCATTTACAGCAACGACCTGGGGAATAGTTACAGGGGAGAGGAGGGGGATGAATGAGCCAAATGTAAGCTGGGGATGATTAGGTGACCGTGACGGTATGAGGGACAGCTTGGAAATTTAGCCATGACACCGGGGTTAACACCCCTACTCTTACGATAAGTGCCATGGGATCTTTAATGACCATGTTGGGGATGCTCTGAATCGATGTGTACAACGGCGTGCTCCAGTTATCTGCAATATCCAGCAACTTTGTGCAGCCTTTGAAGAGGAGTGGGACAACAATCCACAGGCCAAATTCAACAGCCGGATCAACTATGTGAAGGAGATGAGTCGCGCTGCATGAGGCAAATGGTGGTCACACACACACCAGATACTGACTGGTCCTCTGACCCACGCCCCTGCCTTTAAAAAAAAATAAAGGTATATGTGACCGACCAATGCATATCTGTATTCCCAGTCATGTGAAATCCATAGCTTAGGGCCTAATGAATTTATTTCAATTCAGTACATGATCATGGATATTTGTTCACCCCTACCCTTGTCTGTGGTGGTCTGTAAATCCACAACCTTCTGGATACTTTGCCATGTAATGCTTACAAAAGGAACAACAGTTTCTAAACCGGCATATCCAAGGCTTTAGTGTCTGTCCTAGAAGCAAGAGTAAAAACAGTAGGTTCTCTGCTATACACTTTGTTTTCATTATTATTTTGGTTATAGGGGAGGGTCGGGTAAAAATATTTTACTTGAGAGAAAAATCAGATTTTCTCCAGGTATCCCTTATTATAAAGTTCAGTCCCTAACAAGATTACAAATGAAGATAGCTCCCTAGCGAAACTCCACATTTGGTGATCAACTAACGTATTTCGTTATAACGCTTGCCGAGCTGGTGAGTGAGCTCGACTCAGCTTTCTGGTCGTTAAGGGAGGTCTCGAACGTACAGATGATACTGGTTCAGTCTGCGATCAACTCTGCGGAGGAGTTGAGGTACTTGTCAATCTCTGTCCCAGTCTCGCTCTGTCCTTTTGTTTGTCTCCCCAAGTCTGTTAATTAAAAACAAAAAATGTGAATCAAAAAGATGTCCATAAAAAAATCTGGGATTATGATCCACAACAAGCTGATCAACGTTCAGAACTCTCCTCCAGTTCCTTTGATTTCTACTGACCTCTTCTGGTCTACAACTAGTAGTGCAGCTTCGAACACGAAAAACAATTCAGAACAGAGGCGGCTGTGGAGTTGACTTCAGAATTTTATTCAGCGTTAATACAATATACAAAACAAAACTACTCAACATGCAACTTGAAGGAGAGACAGAGCTTCTGTACAGTAAAATGAAATTCAGGGCACCAGCCGACCAGTCGTCAAACTTTACAAAATATACAAACATCCCTTAAAGACTGCTCACTTTCTTTAAATAACTTCAAATGTATTCCATTGTCAGAAATGAGAAAGACCAATTTCATATTCATTCTCAGTGTTGTTTTCTACTACATACTTGTGTCATTGATTTAAAAAGTACAAGTTAAAGCCACAGTCCATCTCCAAACACGCACAGTTCACGACGCTTAATTCCACCGACTGACTTTCTCACATTTAGCACTTGATGCATCCCCCCTCCCCATTGTTTTCACGCCAACAAATTATTAACAGGAACATTCAGGTGCCATTCGTTTCGATTTTCAAAAGAGGAAGAACACAGTAGCTCAGCACACAAACATTCTCACACACAGGCACAAACTTTCACAGGCATATACTCAAGACACTAACAAACCACAGAGAGATGACTGACTATTAGTCTTAAAGGAAAGCAAGAAGATATATCTTTTTAAAAGGAGCATAAAAAGAATTGCTGAAAAACACAACAGGTATCCTGCAGAATATAACAGAATATCTCATCCTGCCTCTGCCCTGCCCACAATAGTATTCAACTGAACAGCCAGTTATCCTTGTCAAGACTTCACTTTGACTGACACGCACGCCACACCAAATGGTATCACGGCACACAAGCATCCACCCTTCTCTAACGCCCCCAACCCCTCTTCATGTCACACTCAAAGGGTTAAAGTCACAGGCAGGTTCACGGTTTACAGTCAAAACCAGGAGCGTTAGAGCTTATGCAGGACCTTCTCGCCAACATGATAATTAATAAAATACAACTAAGAGGACAACACACAGAACAAAAAGATAAACAAGCCACTCAGGATCAGAAGGCCTAAAACACTGGGGGGGGTATTGCTACTTTCACTCAAATCATACAATGAATACTCAGGCTATCAGCGTCGACACATCCTTACAGCATAGACCAATGATATCACTGGGAGATTTCGCCTGTTCTTGGAGCGTTTGGAGAAACAGGGATTACTGGACCGGTTCAGTTTAATGCACAGCATTTTAACTTCAAAACAAGACAATCGGTTCACTCACAAACCGGTTCAACCATAGACCTCTATAATACACAGAGAGGCCTAGACCAGAGCAGTGGCCAATAGATCAGCAAGCTTGGTCATGCACGTAAAGAGCACTGTAGATCTTTGCTATTATCCTGTAACTGAGTTACTGTATAATCACCACTAGAAAACCAAGGCTGGAGACTAGCTAGCTCTCTCGCACTGGAGTCAGTTGTTAACATACAGTCCAGCTAGCATACACTTGCAGGTCTGAAAGCATAGGGCTTTTGGGAGGTGTGGGTGGATAGTTATACAGACGTCCGTGTGTGATGCGGTGTCTACGTGAAGTGCAACTTTACCACTAACGCAAGGGACAAGGAGAGGCTATGACATTTAGGTCGCTGTCATCTGGCCCTTTGTTTATATTGTAAGGTATTTTGAGTTTGGGGCGGCAGGTGCCTAGTGGTCAGAGCGTTGGAAGTTTGCAAGATCGAATCCCCGAGCTGACAAGGTACAAATCTGTCGTTCTGCCCCTGAACAAGGCAGTTAACCCACTGCTCCTAGGCCGTCATTGAAATTTGTTCTTAACCGACTTGCCTAGTTAAATAAAGGTAAAATAAAAACAAAATATGTTATCAAAAGGCAAGACTTAAAAAGCTACTACGACAAGGCTGTGAGACAGAGAACGTGAAGACACAGACCGAAAAATCTAACCAAGACACCAAGATAGAAAACCTGATTTCTGAGACACTTCCTTGTTAATAAAACTGATGAGTTTACACTCACTTGAGAGGAATCCATCTAGACGATTCCGAGGTGACAACGTTGTGGAATGTGCCGCACTCATCAACACTACCAGGTCTCACCACCAGAGGGCAGACTGACCACTGACTGGTGGCCATATCCGCCTGACCGGCTCAGGGTTCAAAACAAGTGTTTTGATTTTATTAAGTGTTAAACATTTCTAACGGTACTTGGTTAAATCCAGTGAATAAATGAGCAGTGTACGTTTATGGATAGCTGCAGCCATTAGAGTCTTGGTGAAGGGAATTGACTTTGCATCAGAGGGAGTGACAGAAACTGGATCTGGAACGTACACAATGTATAGGCCTCGGCATTAACATATAGAGAGACACTAATATTCATATGCACACACACACCCAGCTGCACACCCACACGCACACTTCAAGGAAAGTTTGCAAACACTTGTATAGTGACATGACTAAGTGGTGTGGGGTCAGAGACACAGGACAGGAGTGTATTAATAAAGCCACTAGGGTGGGCGGAGTTACAGCCCTCAGGGCAAGAGAGAGGCGGCGATTGGTGGATGAGACGAGGAAGGATAAGACGGTGATGTCATAAACTCTAGATTCTACAGGATGTAGATCTGCACTGGGAGCTGGACGGAACGACTTAAACACAAGCCTCTCATGTCTACTTCCTGCTTTCATCTACTATGACATCATTGGTCTCATCCTTCTGGGTCTCATCCACAGAGAATGATAGAGACCTCTATTGGCCAAAAGCCCATTTAAGCATGGGCAGCGCCATCGAGTGCTTCCGCTATTTTAAGCCGGGGGAGGGGGGGTTCTACTAAGCTATATGGAATTGTTTTAAGAGGTCATACCAAGGATCATTTTGCTATTTGATTTTTAAATTTGAAGACCCCTTGAAGTATAATTTGTATTCCATTTTTTGGGCCTTAATTCTCTTAGCCCATACAAACACATTGAATAACATTCACTACATGGAACAGTCCCCCCAACAAAATCGAAAGGAAGTTTGCTGTGTCTGTCCTATATCAGAGACATTAGAAAGATCAGGAAATACGTTATAATTTTTTTTTTTTTTTACATGCATTTAACCCCTTATTTCTGTCACTAAATAGTCTCCATATATACTTCCATAAATGTTTTCAACTTGTACCGGGGGACCTTTAGACGAGTCTTGTGAGGCCTGTGGGTGTCCTAGAACACAACAACCGACATGGTCGTGAGAGTATTGCTTATCCACAGAGGGGTATGTGTGTGTAGCCCGAACGGAAACAGACAGAAGTCGGCAGATCGGCTGTACCGACTTCAGACGAGTCCCAAGATGGTTGTGTGGGCGGGGGTCGGAGAGCAAAACACCATTGTGTTCGTGAGAGTCCCATCTTTCCATAGATAGTTTTGAAGGCCAAACCATTTGGACGCTACAGACGATTTTGTGAGCAGAACCGTTTTCAGGACGCCTCATGGTCTGACAGGCACCGCTCTAGCTCCGTCACCTTTCACCGCAGATGCGGAAGTGTGGAATAAGCGCATGCGGTGGACCGACATGCATCCAATACACCATCTCCCTAGCTTAAAACCGACACATTTCTATGGGGATTGTTTTATTATGCTCATTATGTTAATGCTAATTAGATTTCCGTGGGGGTGCGGACATCGACATAAGGGGGTTAAAGAAATCAAAAGTAATCAACTGGGTAGGTCTTTTTTTTTAATGGGGTGTAGCCTCAATGGCGCTGCCCCATGCTGTCACAGACGACTACAACGCCACAGATACAAAGATGAGCCCTCTACCTCTCTCTATGGTCTCATCCTAGTCATGCGAGTAGAGCTAGGTTAGGAGGGCAGGGAAGCTTGAGCTCGCTCGGGAGGGAGGAGGGGGCCTGGATTGGACGGAGTGAAGAAATAGGGCGGGCTCTAGGGGCCGATCAGATCTGTTGCTTGAAGGCTCCGCTGGCGGCGTTGGAGGCGGCGGTAGCAGCGGCGGTCTGGACCGTCTTGTTGGCCATGACGCCCGTGGCGAACTCCGCCTGGGCCTTCTCAAAGCTGGCCCCTGTGGTGCGGTACATGCCATGGACCTGGAGGGATAAGAGGGAGAGGAGGGGAGGGACAGAGGAGGGGAAAAGGAAAGAGGGGGAGCAATGAAGCGAGAGGGGAGGTCATTATTGAAATGAGGTCTATGGATACCCCAAGTGTTCATCGTCTCAAAGAACGTGTGGACGTTCCGATGCCTTTGAGTCTAATCGTCACCAACCCGGTGAAAGGCTGAGTTGCATTTACACCTTTATGGTTATGATGAGGGATTGTGTGTGTGTGTGTGGTACCTTTTTGAACATGATGAGGGACATGGCAGCCAGGGCGGTGAAAAGAGCAGCGATGAGGATCATGATGATGCCAACAGGGATGCTCTTATTCAGGCCAGTCAGAGCTGAGATCCACCCGCTGTTGGAGAGAGAGAAGGACAACCAGACAGAGGATACTACGTACTGAATCTCTATCCATAACAGGGTGAATAACATCGATTCCGGGTGATGTCAGAGAACCGTGTGGCCATGTCACTTCCTGTTAAGGTCTGTGACCGTGACTGTCCTCACCTGGCGCCCCAGCCGGAGATGCCGATGGACTGCATCACGTGAACGCCAAACTGACAGATGTACACAAAGAAGAATACAAAGAAACGGAACGAGCTGTCACTCCTGGAGAGAGATAAAGACACTGCTGTTTAATGAACGGCATCGGAGTGTGTACATAGGCGTATTTTGGGTACGTGTGTATGTCTCTGTGTGTGCGCTTGTTTGTACACCCACCTGAAAGCTCCATAGAGGGGTCTGTACCAGCAGACGAAGGAGCAGGGGGTGAAGATCATGAACCAGAGCATGGCCAGACCGAAGTCCACTCCCCTGGTTGCATCCACACAGAACCAGGCCAGACAGCCAAACATGTTGGCGAACAGCGTCCCTGTGTGGACTTGAGGGGAAATACAATACCTCTGATTAGTTTAAGTTAAAATGTTGCAGATAGAAAATGTAACATATAGAGATAGAAATGTAACAGAGCAGATAGAAACGCCAGTTGATAGAAACGGCAGTTGTGTAGAATAGAGATGTGTAGCAGCTCTCTAAGTTACATTTCTATGTGAAAGAGAGAGTACTTGATACAGGTCCTGTGCCGCATCACATTCCATTTCTATCTGAAAGGGAGGCCCTGATAGCGTGACTTGGCAGGACACTGACGTAGCCTAACGACGAACAGGAGGTTAGGAATAGGAGGACAAGGAAAGATGGCTGCTTAATAATTTAACACTACGGAGCCTGGTGGTGCGCGCGCGCACGCACAATTAAATAATTCACAATGAGCAGGACTCTACCTTGGGGCTATAATAATGGCAGGCCTCTGGGCATTGTGTAGTCTGGTGTGTTATACTCTACAGTCACATTGGTATATAGCTACAGTGGCAGGATTCTGCACCATACTGAGGAATCTAACACTCACACTCTGGGTGAGAGAGAATACATAACGTGTAGGTAGAGGAGAGGGTGAGTGAGAGCCATGAAGAAAGTAGAGCGAGGACGAGTGAGAGATAAGAGAGAGAGATGAGAGAGAGAGGGTAGGGCGTAAAGACAAGGTGGAACTCCCAGTGCCCCCCCCCCAGTCACCTGACCCAGTCACATAACCAACCATGTGACCTAATCATGTGGTGATGGAATTCCAAGCTGTGCTATTGGCCCATGTCTAATACATTTCCTTTATAATCCCTTTCAATGGCCTTTTCATATTTAACAGACTGGCTGTCAAGCAAAGAAAAATAAATATACTGTATATTAAAATAAGAAAAAATTAAATGAACTGGAGATCAGTTTTTTCCGAAGCTGATGACAAAACTCAGACAAAGGTTCAGGCATATTGAAAGAACAATTCTAAAGCGTACATTTACCACACTAGTGTTAGTTTTCTGACGTTACAAGCACTGAGCGGGATGGGGGGCAGTTGACTTGACAAGAGGGCAGACGTCACTCACACATCCAGATGTAGTACATGATCTTGACAGTCTTCTGGAACTCCACAGGGATGTCCACTGTGATGTCGTGGTAGAAACATGGACCCACGGGGAACTTCTCCGGGAGAGGAGGCCAGTTGTTCTTCCTACCTGAGCCAGAGAGAAATGAGCAATGCTTGAATGATTCTGCCAAACGTTGCGTGAAGGTTTGGGTCTGACAAAGCTTTTAGGTAGTTTGCGCGCAAGACCACTGGTTGCATGTTGTGTGAAGGTTGGTTGAAGGTTGGTGCCAACCTCCTGATGTGCTGAGCGACTGCATCTCTCTCTCGCGGCGGTCTAGCTCGGCGGCTTTCCTCTCCAGCTCCTCCTGTCTCCTCAGCAGCTCTGTAGCCGCCCACGCCTGCTCCTACACACACACACACACACACACACACACACACACACACATCAAACAGTGCCCACTAAAACTAAACAAACGATATACAGTACAGAGAGATGTTTTAGATGTTATCCAGGCTAAATCACGCTCCACATGGCTGACAAGCTGGATTTGACCAAAAACAGTGAACTTTAAGTCAACTTGAAACTGACATTGAGGCAGCTGACTTGTTTTAGTAATATGTGTGTGTGTGTGTGTTCGGGAAGACTACTGTATCAGCACACAGCACAGTACTCCTCTCTTTCCATGCGATTCAGAAAAATGTACGCTCTGCTTTTAATTTGACTAAAGGCAAATCGCTATGCAGGCTTCGGTAGTGTGTGTGTGGTGTGTGTGTGCCCCACCTCTAGCAAGCAACAACTGCAGGTGAAGCAATGGCTGCATTTGATGTCACTAGTAGGCACTAGCCAAACTTTTTTATTTATTTTTTATTTCCCCTTTATTTAACCAGGTAGGCAAGTTGAGAACAAGTTCTCATTTACAACTGCGACCTGGTCGAGATAAAGCAAAGCAGTTCGACACAAACAACACAGAGTTACACATGGAGTAAACAAGGGTACAGTCAATAACACACAAAAAAAGAAGAAACTACTGACAAGATGCTGCCCCAATGCAACTTTGTCATTCATTTATTTAACCAGGCAAGTCAATTAAGAACAAATTCTTATTTAAAACGACGGCCTACCCCGGCCAAACCCGGACAACTCTGGGCCAATTGTGCGCCGCCCTATGCGACTCGCAATCACAGCCGGTTGTGATACAGCCTGGATTTGAACCAGTGACACCTCTAGCACTGACATGCAGTGCCTTAGACCGCTACGCCAAACTGGAGGCCCCAATCGTTAAAAAGGTAGGAAGGTTTTTCAACAGGGCAAGGGACAGGATAGTAGTCACATGCCTTATTGCCAACTTCCTGGTTGCAGCCTAGGTTGAAGATGACAACGGTTAAGACAACGGGATTCTAATATCCCATAACTCTTTGCGACAATGGAAATATGCTAGTTCGCAGCGTCGCTGGTCCCAGATTTGTGACTGTAGATCTGATCTAGGTTGCAGCATCCTGATATAATTTGTGTGTGTGTGTGTGTGTGTGTGTGTGTGTGTGTATGCCCAAACATAAGAAGGTATATGAGTCAGTAGAGGTAGAAAAAGAGGAAGTAGAATAAGGAATTGTCTTCCTGCGTTACCTGTCTGCTGAGGTATCTCTATTGCTCTCTTTTCAGCTGCAAACACGAAGTTACACATGTCCCTCAGAAAGCGAGGTGTGGAGCCCACATTCATGTTCACGAAGTGTCTCTGAGGCTTAGAAGCATCTCCGCACTGTCAAACAGCTTTTATTAGAGCGCGCCACGCTCTGTGGGAGAGCCTGCTGACAAACCCACCAGAGCATGGTGTGTGTGTGTGTGTGTGTGTGTGTGTGTGTGTGTGTGTGTGCATGGTGTTTCTATGGAAATGCAACACTACATTGAGCCCTCTTTCTTCAGAGGGGTGGAAAAGCACGGAGTGAAAGGGTAGAACAGGATGTGAGGCACGTGTGGGGTACCTGTGACTGTGAGTATGCAGGAGGTTCTTCAGTAGGCTTCATGATGGCTGGTTGTGTGTTGGCGGTGGTCGTGGTGGGGGCCGGGACTTTAGGCGCTGGGCCAGGGTGGACCTGGGAGGAAAAAATAGCTACATTTTTTAACAATCCCGCGCTGGCTATGTCTCAAACCATACCCTATTCCCTATGTAGTGCACTACTTTTGACAAGAAACATATGTAGCTTGGGTCAAAACAAACGTAGTGTACCGAAGGGGGAATAGGGTGTCAATAGTGAAGCAGACACCTTCTGGAATCAGCATCTTCAACCATTATTCCGGAATAGAAGCTTTTGAGGCGGAACATAAAATCATAATTAAACACCTAGAATCTGGAGCTACGTCGCCATCAGTGTTACGGTTTCGCTCTCATCAATGGTGTCCCTCTCTCACACCGACCCGCCACCTCTCCTCAACACCTGGCCTCTCACACTGTGCAGTGCAGTTGCAGGGCTGCCTTCGAAGTGACTTATCAACGGTATGCAGGAATTTCCTCTGTGTTGATCTCACCAACCCCCATTTGTCTCACCTCTGAGAAGCAGAGGTTACATCCCGTACGTCTGATATCTGATTGGAGGTTAACTTTACAGTAATGCTATTGGTCTACAACTCAGATTGAATCCAAACAACTCAAATGCTTATAAAAGGGTCTTTGATTCATTGTTCTTTCTATTACGTGTTCCTGACTTGCCTTTCTCTCCCATGAGAATTTTTTATTTAACCTTTATTTAACTAGATTTGCAACTTAAGCTTTATGCCTTGTATTGGAATCCATTCATTTAGCAAAGTAATTAAATACGCTTGTATTTAGAATTCCATTCTCTGACATTTTTTCATTGCCTATTACTGTAACTCAACCCTAGTGTTCCGTTACTGTAACTCAACCCTAGTGTTCTTCCATATTGCTAAACCATCTTTATGGAGTCAGATACACATTTTAGTAGGCTAATTACAAGTCGCATGTGAGGCTTTACAGTATCCTATATACACACACACACACACACACGTCAAATATTACTACACTGTACTCACCGGCTTGGCATCTGTGAAGGGGTTGTACTCTTCCAACCCTGGAGGAGCATTCTTTGTTACTTGGGTCACCGACGGATCCTGAGAGGAGAGGGAACGAGAGAAATTCAGTCTTCATTACACACGGCACACAGTTCTACAGTAAGGATGAGGAGCCTTGAGGGAGTCCGTCAATAGGCTACGCTCCCATGTACCCAAGTCTAAACAACACACTCAAATTGACTAGCCTATATGCTGCGTTGCCGTGGTGACGAATGAACTCAGAAGCCAGTCCGGTGTGACCTGAACGGATCTGTAGTGAATGCTAGCCTAGCCTACATGCATATAGCAAGTTGTTTCAACCCATTCTATGACGTCTGCTTACGAATCAAGCGAAACAAAACTCAAGCGCAGCACCACCACCAGCCTAACCCGGCCTCAGATTTTCAAACGCCAATATGAAGTCAGACAAACAGACAAGCACTTTTCATCTGAAGAAGAGAATTCCACTACAAACAGAAAGACCCTAACAGCAGGCTACCCTTCACTGTCAACCTTTCACGGTCTATAATCTAGGGCCCGATAAAATGTTTGTTTTTTTGCCTAAATACGGCCCAGTGCATCACCGGGGCCAAGCTTCCCGCCATCCAGGAACTCTATACCAGGCGGTGTCAGAGGAAGGCCCTACAAATTGTCCAAGACTCCAGCCACCCCTGGAGCGCCAAGTCCAAGAGGCTTCTTAACAGCTTCTACCCCCAAGCCATAAGACTCCTGAACAGCTAATCAAAGGGCTACCCAGACCACTCTTTTACACTGCTGCTACTCTCTATTATCTATGCATAGTCACTTTAACTCTACCTACATGTACATATTACCTCGACTAACCAGTGCCCCCCGCACATTGATTCTGTACCGGTAACCCCTGTATATAGCCTCGCTATTGTTATTTTACTGCTGCTCTTTAATTGTTGCTTTTATTTTTTTACATAACACGTTTTTCTTAATGTCTTATAGCATTGTTGGTTAATGGCTTGTAAGTAAGCTTTTCACTCGAAGGTCTAGACCTGTTGCATTCGGCGCATGTGACGAATAACATTTGATTTGCTCATCGCTAATGGCTACACTGTGGTAGACAAACACGCACACAGACAGTGGCTTCCCTGCGTTACACGGTTGAAGGAAAATATGAATCACTGATGCATTTTGTTAATGTCTTATGATATTGGGCATATTAATACATTTTCTAATCAGTTCAATACATTTAGTTGTTTTCCTACTAAGTGCAATACATTTTTTTATATTGTTAAAATGCGTTTTAATGTCTGGATTCCGTCCGCGTTCTTTGCTTCGTGGATTTTATTAGGCCCTAATACTCTGAAACTGGCAAAGACGAGATGATTCCAATCGTTTTCACCACCACACAGACCGCTATTAAATAGGGCTGAGCCCACGAGTTAAGAGAAGAGAACACTTTCCTCTGCTAAGACAAAGGACTCGGTGTGCTGCCGTTACTTGGCACGCTGTGCCGTAGTGCAGACACAGTCTAGGCTAAGTGTTTTATTTAATCAACCTTTATTCAAGCTATGCAGATTCTAGGTTGGTATCAGCGAGTTCAAATCTCAGTTTCATATGCCATTTTACAATCTCCATGTGAAACCGGGAGGCTACGAGTAAGCTACTTGAAAGTATAGGTGCACCTCCCAGGACTGAAGCGTTGTGTAACTAGCATGTGTCCACGGTGTCTACAGGTGTGTGATGCGGTCCTCTCTGAAACAGAGAATAAGATGTGGCTTGCCGTGGTGTAGCCTATCACCGCTGTGTGTGTGCGTACTGTGCACATGGATACATGTGTGTAGGGTGCATTTCAGGTGGCTAGCTCACCATGGCAAGTTCACTCATGCAGCATCAATTCAGACGGTACTTCGGTTCAGTGCAGCCCAAGAAGGCCTATCCAATAAATCCAGTCCAGTAGTCCAGTATAGACTGCTACAGACCAGTATAGTCCGGTATAGCCAGTACGCTCCAGTGTCAGTCAGTCCGTCCCAGTCCAACCCTTCTCCTCTCTCCTTGGCTGCGAGGTTCTGTTCTGAGAGTCTCATGTCTGTGTGTAACAGGAGGCAGGCTGTGCCTTGTCCTGAGGACAGGCATGTCATCAATACTTCAGGGTGCATTGTGATACATCTTTAATATGGTCCTGATGCACAGCCAGATTCACGTACAAGCTCGGTACACCCCACGGAACTACAAAACTACAGGATAGGCTACTGCTGTTCACAGGCTACATTACAATATAGATTGGGCCAATAATGAACTAGGCCTTCCTGCCTTCCTGTAATGAACTAGGCCTTCCTTTAGAGATAAAGGAGGGGCCTCCAATGGAAGCTGTTAGTAGGCCTATTGCTCTCCGGAAAAAAAAGTGTCTCACAAAGAGAAAGCAACAACGTTGACAGACAAACACGTGTGCGTGTTAGATAAGCCTACGAGTTCTCTCTCTACAACAATCTCACTGTGACACAGTCACTTCTGTATCTACTGAATGTCCGGTAGATCGGTTTTATGAACGCAATTGATTTGATAAGAGACTACCAGGAAGGAACAGGAAGTCAGTCAGGGGAAAGCAGCTAATATAACACTAAGCACCAGCTGTTGCCATGACAGCACCATATGATTTCATGAACTATTGAAGAGAGCCCGGAGTTGCAAGGCATGAATCATTAGGCTACTGGCCGCAAGGCTGAAACGGGGAGTCAACTAACAATGCCATAACTAGGGCCTTAAAAAAAAAATCTGTTCAATTTTTTCCAAAATTTAGTTTTCAGGTTTTCGCACTCATAATCACACACAAAAAAAGTTGGATGTTCTGAGTCCCAAAAATGCTTAAACCACATCAGGAGGCCAAGTTTGAGGTCTGGGAAAAATGTAATACATTTTTCGGGTGTAGATATCACATGAGCACCAGCAAGAGACTTGTTCGGTTAGCAGTGTTTCTGTAGCACACGTGGCAGTTTATCTAACACATTGCCACTGGATTTATGCAAATAATCATGATACCTGGTAGGCATAGGCTACTTTGTAGTTAATATTTCATTTAGAATGTATATGGGAAAGCCTTTCCATCTACCGGAAGATGCTTATCATTATTAGCATCATCGCTAATGGCTAGGTTACACAAAGTGGTAGACAATCGCTCACACACAGACAGGGGCATTCCTGGCCAGGATTGTGCTTCAAAGGTGAAGGAAAATACAATTCACTGATGCATTTTGTTCATGTCTTATGATAATCTCGGGCATATTCATTTTCTAATAACTTCAATACATTTAGATTATTTCCTTCTAAGTTCAATACATTTTTTGAATATTGTTGAATTTCGTTTGAATGTCTGGATTCCGTGATCCTGTCCACATTGCAGATTTTATAGGGCTCTACTTAACAGTTATTTTTTCCTAATAGGTTAGCCTGGGCCTAATTCAGGGGATACACAGATCCGGTCATCGAGGACTGCAGTGGCTGCTGGTTTTCATACAAGCCTTCAATCACTTCCAGAGAAACTAGGTGTGTGCTGTGCACTGTAAATTTACTGATCCATGAAGTGACAGGGAGGAACCAAAAACAACAGGACAGCGACCCACTAGGACCGGAGTCAGGCAGACACCCGTGTCCTTTTTCAAGAGACTGAAGTAACAGACTGAACGACTTCAGATGGTTACACTACAGCCTTCCAGCTCTGAAACCTTACGGTTCTAATATCTGGCCAATCATGTTTGTTCACACACACGTAGGATTCCGCGGAGACCTGCAGCAGTACAGACGTAAAAGAGAGGGACTAATCGTGGATAGACCAATAAATTATTGACTGTTTACGTGGTGCGGTAGTCAGCGGCAGCTCTAGTGTTGAGTTACACACGCATTTCTATACAGCACAGTTAGGCTAGCTGTGGGAAGTGCACCATTCATTCCTTCACTAACAATAAAACCATGTTATATGATCAATTATCGATAATCCTTACACATAAGCATCAACCTACAGACACCACATCATCCAAACAGCAAGGAGGAGGAGACCCATTTTCCCGAGGGCAACTCTGCAGCTTCCAGGAGTGACAGAGCAATGATTAAAAGGACCAGAAAGGGCAAAAGTGTGCATGTCAGAGGGCGAGAGCCAGCGAGCAACCTTGCACTGAGTAAACGAGAAAGAGATAAAGGATAAAGAGAATGAAGGAAGAAGCTTGGTCTAAAACAAGGAACACCAACGAGCCTGGAAAGTAGCCTAGCCTAAACAATACAAATGGAGTGAGTTGTGCTTATGAGGATCAAAGACCGTTCCTGCCTGGTGAGCCACCGGCTACAAAGACACATCTAAGTAATACCATTTTCATAATGAAAGAAACGCAACATGTCATCTTACAACCGCCACACGTGATTTCCTGGAAAGCAAATGTGGTGGGATCACAGAATATGATGTGACATTATGACAGAACATCAAATGACTGTAGGCATCCATCATATCATGTTGTTTTGAAGAAATGGCTGAGACTTGAATAGAGTATTTCACCTGTCAATCACAATGTGGCCTGTCCTGGATTCCAAGACAACAGCTGAGACGATGGACGTCCCAAAGAGTGGGATTATCATTCTCAGAACCACTGACAACAAAAGCCCCCTCTCTCCATGCGCAATGCTTCCATTCACCCTCTTCAAATCCATTGGATTATTTATTTCAAATAAATCACACACACATTGCCATAGCATGAGGATTGTGCTCGGACTTCTAATCTGTAGACTTGTTTACAGTGTAAATGAACATGGACATGGTAAATATAAATCTAGCTGGTTTGTCTATATAATCGGCAGGACAGAACGGTGGCGTTGGGGATCCAGGACAGGCCACATTGTGAGTGAACTCTAATATTAAGGAAGTCTCGAGGTTCTGCTTGCCTGAGTTAGAATACCTCATGATAAGCTGTAGACCATACTACTTACCAAGAAAGTTCTCATCTATATTTTTTGTAGCAGTCTATTTACTACCACAAACCAATGCTGGCACTGAGGCCGCACTCAACAAGCTGTATAGGGTCACAAGCGACCAAGAAAACACTCACCAAGGTGCGGCGCTCCTACTTTAACGCAGGAAAATTGAAATCCGTTTGACCTAATTTCTACTGGCATGTCACTTGTGAAACTAGAGGTGAACAAAACTCTAGACCCAAACACAGAGATGCATACAAAGCTTTCCCTCGCCCTCCATTTGGAAAATCTGACCATAACTCTTATTCCTGCTTACATTCAAAAACTCAAAACAGGAAGTACCAGTGACGTGCTCAATACGGAAGTGGTCCGATGAAGCTACAGGACTTTTTCGGTAGCACAGACTGGAATATGTTCTGGGATTCATCTGATGGCATTGAGGAGTTTACCACATCAGTCACCGGCTTCATTAATAAGTGCATCAACGACATCGTCCCCACAATGAATGTACGTACATATCCCAACCAGAAGCCATGGATTACAGGCAACATCCGCACTGAACTAAAGGCTAGAGCTTCCCCTTTCAAGGAGCTGGACACTAATCCAGATTCTTATAAGAAATCCAGTGTGTCAATACAGGCCCAAGAAAGCATCTTACTACACTGGCTCTGGCGCGCGTCAGATGTAGCAGGGCTTGCAAACTATCACAAAGGGAAATTCAGCCGGGAGCGGTCCAGTGACACTATTTAACTATCTGCATTAATCCTTTTTTAACTCATCACATACAATGCTGTTACTGTTTATTATCTATCCTATTGCTCAGTCACTTTATCTCTACCTATATGCACATATCTACCTCAATTACCTTGTAACCCTGCACATCAACTCTGTACTGGTACCGCGTGTTTATAGCCAAGTTATATTTACATAATTGTGTTATTATTTTTTTCTACTTTTCTTTTTTGCATTGATGGGAAGAATTCCACTGTTAGCCTACACCTTTTGGTAACAAAACATGTGACAAATAAAATGTGATTTTGAAGATTAACCTGCATTGTGTCAGTCGGGAAAGGGTGTATTTTGGACATGTATAAAGCTACATTGTTGCCCCATAACTTTATAATTTGTCTGTCCCCACACAGTCCACTACAAAGCAACAATTCAGTCTGATGAAGTCTCATCATGTAGGCCCTGGGCTAGCTGCCTACCAACCTCAATGAGTTGTCCTCCTAAATGAAAAACTCACATGTAACGATAGTGAATGAATCACAGTTAGCGTTACCTTTGTCAGACCCTATACGCTGCCTCTGTCAAGGTGTCAAGACACACCACAAGAGATGGGTGACAAGTCATAAAATAATTAACATTTGCTAGAAGTAGCAACTAGTAAGCTGATGCCTGGCTGAACAGGACAAAGTGATAAATCCACAATTGAATGGCAATAAGCGACATCCTCATCTAGCTTGCTTGCTAGTAACGACTTGCTGACGTTAAACGTTTGTTAACAAGTGGTACAGTTAAGCAAGGCACGAGGGGGTGTGGCATATTGGCCATATACCACCAACCCCCGAGGTGCCTTATTTCTATCATAAACTGGTTACAAACGTAATTAGAGCAGTAAAAATTCCTGTTGTCATAACCGCGGTATACGGTCGAATATACCACGGCTGTTAGCCAATCAGCATTCAGGGCTCGAACCACCCAGTTTATAATTAACGTTAGCTAGTTAGCTGGGGCGTAAGTTATTCATTACGCCGCTTCTGTTACAAAACGTTTTGAAGCAAACGAAACCGGGAGGGGATCTAACAGCATTTGCTCAATAGAAACTCTCGTTTCAAATGCAAAAGCAACTGTTTAGACTAATGAGTACACAGCTGGCGTAACTGCGGTCATGCCAAAGGAAACGACTTGACACGGCCATCGCTAGAAAGCTAAATTCAATTAAACATAACGGACATTAGCAGGCTAACAAATTAGCATAGCCAAATGACAGACCGGTGAGTTAGCTATTTCACTTACCTGAAAGGGGTTATTGAATTCAGGGTCCGCGAACGGGTTGTGGTCGAAATCTGACATTCTACTTTGACGACGTCTTCAATTGTTGCAAACTGCTTAAGTCTCGTTAAAAAATAATCCGCTGTACTTCAAAACAATCGCTGCAGCCAGCACCAGCTAGTCTGGACGCGGCTTGCTTTGAGCATCAGCAGCAAAATGGCAGGATCTCGGAAGTGATGTCTGTGCTTTGCCTGCCCCTGTAAAATGTGATCAACATCAATGAGTACGGTTACTTGCACAGAATAATATAATTATTGTGGATTGTCAGATTAAAATAATGGTTCGTGTGCATGCGTTGCCAAAATACGGATTTCCCTATTAATAATGCTGTTTACATGGACACATCTGAAATCAGACCACTTGATCAAAATAAACATTCTACCACAGCGGCCATGTTATTTTTTGCGACGCCTATTTGATTCGGAGGTCGGACACCCCTTCAAGTTGGTGGATTCGGCTATTTCAGCCACACACGTGGCTGACAGGTGTATAAAATCGAGCACACAGCCATGCAATTTCGATAGACAAACATTGGCAGTAGAATGGCCTTACTGAAGAGCTCAGTGACTTTCAACTAGTGCTGTTTTTCATGGTTCGGGATAGGCCCCTTTGTTCCAGTGAAGGGAAATCTTAACGCTACAGCATACAATTACATTCTAGACGACTTTGTGGCAACAGTTTGGAGAAGTCCCATTCCTGTTTCAGCATGACAATGCCCCCATGCACAAAGCAAGGTCCATACAGAAACAAGTTAATGGTTTGGAAGAACTTGACTGGCCAGCACAGAGCCCTTTTTATTTTTATTTTTTTATTTCACCTTTATTTAACCAGGTAGGCAAGTTGAGAACAAGTTCTCATTTACAACTGCGACCTGGCCAAGATTAAGCAAAGCAGTTCGACACATACAACACAGAGTTAAACATAGAGTACAAAAAAAAAATACACAGTCAATAATACAGTAGAAAAAAAACAAATCTATATACAAAGAGTGCAAATGAGGTAGGATAAGGAAGGTAAGACGATAAATAGGCCATGGTGGCAGAGTAATTACAATATAGCAATTTAACACGAATGGTAAAAATGTGCAGTAGATGAATGTGCAATGTAGAAAAACTGGGGTGCAAAGGAAAAAGAAATAAATAAATACGGTAGGGATGAGGTAGTTGGTTGGGCTATTTACAGATGGGCTATAAACAGGTACAGTGGTCTGTGAGCTGCTCTGACAGCTGGTGCTTAAAGCTGTTGAGGGAGATAAGTGTCTCCAGTTTCAGAGATTTTTGAAGTTCGTTCCAGTCATTGGCAGCAGAGAACTGGAAGGAGAGTCGGCCAAAGGAGGAATTGGCTTTGGGGGTGACCAGTGAGATATACCTGCTGGAGCAGTGGTGGGTGGTATATGGGGCTTTGGTAACAAAACGGATGGCACTGTGATAGACTGCATCCAGTTTGTTGAGTAGAGTATTGGAGGCTATTTTGTAAATTACATCACCGAAGTCGAGGATCGGTAGGATGGTCAGTTTTACGAGGGTATGTTTGGCAGCATGAGTGAAGGAAGCTTTGTTGCCCTGACACATTTGCTATTCATTTTGTGAATTGTTTGCCCTTTTAATTGTATTTTTGTATTTTGATCAAGTTTTCATTACATACACGGAACACAAATATAAGTGTTGGTTTCATGAGCTTAATTTTTTCCCCCATACATTTTCCATATGCACAAAAAGCTTATTTCTCTCAAATGTTGTGCACAAATTTGTTTACATCCCTATTAATGAGCATTTCTCATTTTCCAAGATAATCTATCCACCTGACAGGTGTGGCATATCAAGAAGCTGATTAAACAGCATTATCATTACACAAGTGCACCTTGTGCTGGGGACAAAAAGCCACTATAAAATGTGCAGTTTCGTCACACAACACAATGCCACAGATGTCTCAAGTTGAGGGGAGCGTGCAATTGGCATGCTGACTGCAGGAATGTCCACCAGAGCCTCAGATACATGGTCTACACATACTGAGTCAGAGGGGTGCTGTGTCGCACGCTCAAGGCTTTATCTTAGATTGATGCATCTTTCTGTCGTGTGTCTCGGTCAAATAAATGATAAATATTTCAATATTTTATTTGGACAGGCAAGGAGGTAGGGTGGGGGGGGCCAGGCCCGCCCATTATGGCGACACGTATTACCGGCAATAAATCCTAGACAATAGTGCAGCTCACTACCGGCTGCTTAGGCTAATAAGAGGGAGGCTTGCGCTACCGGTGCTGGCACATGCGCAGATCAAATACACCGCTGGAATGCTGATTTATCTGTTTACATGTCCTAATAATTCTAAAGATTGCTCAGAAAACCAGGTGTTTTAATCAGCGTATGCTTGCTTTGTTTCTGACCTTTTTACGCCGATTAAGATAAGCAGAGTAAAGTGTTTTAATGACTATTGCCATGCTCTGCCTACTGCCATAATCAGTTTAATATCGAATTATTAGTGTGCATGTAAACATACTCAATCACTGGCCATCATAATTGTAGGGTTATTTTGAGGGCTACGTGGAGTATTCTCAGGGAATTATTAAATGCATTTGACAGTGGCAATCTCACAAAATGAAATATAACAGAATAGTAAGCTCTATATGAGCAATGTACTGTATCTGTGATGACGCAATCCCAATACCAATTTTTTCTAGTTTCCTTCATCTACACTGTTCTGGAAACACAGGACAGGAAGTCTAATATGAATTTACCTTCATCTGTTCAGTTCTCTCAGAAGGAGACAAGGAAGCGATTTCCAATCTATCTAGATGCAGCCTGGTCACAAGAGAAGGGTGACCACAGGCTATCGCCAAGAAAGTCCTAGCTAGCCTCAAGGAAGAGAAAACTGAAGAAGAAAAAACTGGGTAAATCAATGAGTATCCAAATGTTACAGCACAGAAGATACCGACCCTACCAGCAATCAGGGTTACATTAAGACACTGTGGAGCCGGCACCAGATATGTTCCAAAAAAATTATCCCTTTATCCACACTGCTCCATCCAGAAGATTGAAATACTGCTAGTTAGCAGCCATTATGGAATAGCACGTCGCAATGAACAATGTTCCAAAATGGTTGCGGTGGCTACTGTTAGCTAGCATGAGGACGAAAAGGGCAGTTTCCGGGAAAACCAGCAGTACTTTAAGCTTCTCGCTATATCAGTGTGGATAAAGTTAACATTGAGTACAGAGGCATATCCCATTCCTGCATTTAAGTACGTTTTTCGATCCATATCTCACGCCGGCTTCACGGTGTCTTAATGGAACCATGATTGCATTCTGACCACAGTGCAGCTCACTAAAAAAGCAGAACGGTACGGTCAGTATCTTCTGTTCTCCTTTTGCAGATGTTGGTGAACATGGCTGGCTGAATGTGCTTCTATTTCACAGTCAAATTAAGTCAGCAGTTTGCAGTCATGCCTAATCAAATACTGGTCCATTGCTGCCATCTACAGTAACAGACATTCTTCAGGAAACAAACAGTCTCATTGATGAAACAGTGAAACAGTATCATGCTGAGCTCAGATCCAGATGGCAGCGTGAAGAGATTTATCAGAATAATAATAATATTAATAAAGACAGAGACTTTTGTCCGGTTAAAAAGGAATTGTTTTAATCATGTCTTAATGGACTCATTAAGCCTTTACATAAAATATTCTCTTCTCTCAAGACAAAAAAAATGGCACAATGAAAATATATCTTGGTGACAGAGCATTTTGCTTACAACAAATGCCACTGGTATCAGCTGGTTCTGACTGCAGTTCCACTGTAAAACATAAAAAGACACCAGTTTTCATGATCTGAAAATGACAAAGAAGAATTCTTCTTCAATTCACCTTCATTGTCAGAGTCTGGATCGGCTTTAAACTTGACAGGTGATATCACTAAAGTGACCTCCCCAGGTAAGATCATCAGAGGGTATTTGTTGTTATTACCAAGATGTGGAAAGACTCTCTCAGTAAAAGTGTGTGTGAACGTGTGTATATGTGTGGCATTATCAGGGTTAGAGAATGAGAGTGTTCCTTTGTCCCAGTCCAGCTGCACTCTAATTGTCCTGGTATAGTCTACAGTGAGGAGAATTTGGTCATTTGGTGGGGAAAAAGCTTTGTATGTACCATACAAGTGTGTTGAACCCCAGGACTGGTCTCTAGTCTTTATTTCTCCCTTCCCCAGGGCAGACTCTGATAGAACCCCCACCATCCACTCTTCATTTTCCTCAACCACAACATCCTAAGTGAGCCCAGGACCAAGGGCCATTTATCAAACCTCTCTGGGTTGTCAGGAAGCTGCATGCTGTGCTCCAAGTGTGTGCCAATGGTAAGATCATCAGACAGAACAATTTGTGAGTGGGCAGTGTTGGGGTCCAGAATCACAGGAGCTGAGTGGAAAAATCAGAGATACTTTAGTCTTAAATCAGTGGGTGATTTTTGTTGTTGTTGGTGTTCTCGTTGTTTGCACCCTCTTCGGTCTTCTTGTTGACGCGACAATGAACAAGTCAAATTCCTAGTAGTTGTATAATTCAGGGTAGTTCCTTACTCTCAGCGATGGAGTTAGTTTGTACATTACATAGTAACATTTGTATGCCCTAAGCCTTAGGCAAAGGCACAGAAACCTGTTGGTTAATATATTCTTAATATATATACACCTGGGTACCAAGGCACATATCAGTGATAGTATGATAGTAAGAAATACATTTTAGTGGTAAAATTATGTACGAGTGATGGGCACCGATATGAAAAAATACAAATATATCAGTTGCATTTATCCGAGTCGATATCAAGATCATAATCGGTTTGTAGAAAATTAGGGCTGTCGAGTTAATGGCATTAGCTAGTCGCAATTTTAGAATTTGCTCAAATTTGGCCCCCAAAAAAAAAAAATGTCCATTAGAAAACCAGTGCATTGAGTTACAGGCATACTATGTTTTGACTGTAAGGGACGGGACAACTAAATTGTCTACATCTAAATGTTAATGGAATTTTACCATTAACAACACAAATGTCACTGAAACATACAGCTATTAATCCTCCCAATGTTTATCCTCCCCTTATCAATGTTCTTGAAGTTGAACACTTGTGCACAGCACACACACAGCTTTAAGTACTGTTAAAGCTTCAGGCATTCTAAATGAGTGTGACTATAGGAAAAAAAGAAAGAAATTGCTCTATAGATACAAAAGAACAAAGAGCTTTTAAACTTGTCCAACAATGTTAGGAAAACACTGTAGCCATCTGTACTGTTCAGATCATTTTAGTCTCACACTCTCTCCCTCCCACCCACACCCGCTCTCTCACTTACTCTAGCTTTCACACACACAATCATACACACCCCAGTCTTGCATATGCAGCCTACTGTACCTTTGAAGCATCTCTTTGAGTAGCCCAACCTGGTCTCAGAGCATTTCGTATTATTCTGTAAGTAAATCCAAGACACTCCATTTAGTATGATACGTTACATTTCATATGGTCTGTATTCATTTGTGGTTGTCCATCACCCTTTTAGTATAATATGTTACGAATTACAATTCGCATTAGCTAACATGCTAAGTGGTAAGTAGTTAAAGTTGCTAATCAGCTAAAATGCTAAAGTTGTCCGTGATGAGATTCGAACTAGCAATCTTTGGGTTGCTAGACATTCGCGTTATACATCCACCCCGACAAACCCCCCTCCTTCTTTTTTGGGGGGGAGTAGCCTATTCCTTTTCAGTTCTTCCTGTGCCATCCAAATTTGTGCATAGCCTAGTCAGTGGTCAAGTTATCAGGTTGCTAGCTAGCTAGGTAACATGACTAGCTAGATAAACAATGTTTATTATCAAACCAAAAAATTCCGGCTTGCAACTAGTTTAAAACGGCCCGGCGACATGCTCATGAATTCACGACAGAAAGAAAATAAACATAGCTCCGGTAATATTGGGCATAACTTTTACGGTAATATTGGGCATTTTACGGTAATATTGGGCATAACTTTTACATGATTTTGGCAAGTCTTCAGCAATGTAAAGGGGTTGTCACTAGTTACCATAGCCACAAAGTCATAAACACCACCTATTTCAAATTTTTGTTTTCATGAAAGCAAATGTTTGTTTTCATACATTTGTACGATATATAGACTATATCGTGAATGAAAACTACATTTGCTTTTGGTCTTAATTTAAGATTAGGCATAAGGTTAGCGGTGTGGTTAAGGTTAGGTTTAGCCAATTTTGACTTTATGGCCGTGGTAACTATAGACACAATAATGTAAAGGCGCAAGCATTGACTGTAGGCAAAGACTATGGATATACTGACAAGATACGTCTCTCCGCCCTAACAATGGGAATCGTAGTCCATAAAGCAGAACAGCAGGCTGTCTAGCTCCCGGCTATCCTTTCTTTGGATTGGTGGATACATCCCATTATTGTAATCCTTTTTTGAAAATTCTATCAAGGTTGTTGAAGTCAACCGCCTGTATTCAATGGAGATAAACGCTATGCTACTAGCCTCATACCACGAATATGCATAGCCACCTCGAGACAACTCCAATATAAAGTGTTTTTTCTCAAAGTTGCCGTGATGTCACGTCATATACAGTGCATTCGGAAAGTATTCAGACAACAAAAATGTGAAACAGATTCAAGGTGCGTTACAGCCTTATTCTAAAATGAATAAAATTATGTTTTTTCCTTATCAATCTACACACAATATACCCCAAAATGACGAAGCGAAAACAGGTTTAGACATTTTTGCAAATGTATTAAAAAGAAAAAAACAGAAATATCTTATTTACATAAGTATTCAGACCCATTGCTATGAGACTTGAAATTGAGCTCAGATGCATCCTGTTTCCATTGATCATCCTTGAGATGTTTCTACAACTTGATTGGAGTCCACCTGTGCTAAATCCAATTGATTGGACAAGATTAGGAAAGGCACACACCTGTCTATATAAAGGTCCCACAGTTGACAGAGCATATCAGAGCAAAAACCAAGCCATGAGGTCGAAGAAAATGTCTGTAGAGTTCTGAGACAGGATTGAGTCGAGGCACAAGGGTACCAAAGGAAGGGTACCAAAACATGTCCGCAACATTAAAGGTCCCTAAGAACACAGTGGCCTCCATCATTCTTAAATGGAATGAGTTTGGAACCACCAAGACTCCTCCCAGAGCTGGCCATCCGGCCAAACTGAGCAATCGGGGGAGAAGGCCCTTGGTCAGGGAGGTGACCAAGAACCCGATGGTCACTTGGACAGAGCTCCAGAGTTCCTCTGTGGAGATAGGAGAACCTTCCAGAAGGACAACCATCTCTGAAGCACTCTACCAATCAGGCCTTTATGGTAGAGTGGCCAGACAAAAGCCACTCCTCAAATCAAATCACATTTTATTTGTCACATACACATGCTTAGCAGATGTTATTGCTGGTGTAGCAAAATGCTTGTGTTTCTAGCTCCAACAGTGCAGTAATATCTAACAATTCACAACAATACACACAACCTAAAAGAATGGAATTAAGGAATACATAAATATTAGAATGAGCAATGTCGGAGTGGCATAGTGTTCCATTATTAAAGTGGCCAGTGATTTCAAGTCTATGTATATGGGGCAGCAGCCTCTAAGGTGCAGGGTTACGTAACTAGGTGGAAGCCGCCTAGTGATGGATATTTAACAGATGGCCTTGAGATAGAAGCTGTTTTTCAGTCTCTCGGTCACAGCTTTGATGCACCTGTACTGACCTCGCCTTCTGGATGATAGCGGGGAGAACAGGCAGTGACTTGAGTGGTTGTTGTCCTTGATGATCTTTTTGGCCTTCCTGTGACATCGGGTGCTGTTGGTGTCCTGGGTGCTGTAGGTGTCCTGGAGGGCAGGTAGTTTGCTCCTGGTGATGCGTTGGGCAGACCTCACCACCTTCTGGAGAGCCCTGCGGTTGCGGGCAGTGCAGTTGCCGTACCAGGCAGTGATACAGCCCGACAGGATGCTCTCAATTGTGCATCTGTAAAAGTTTGTGAGGGTTTTAGGTGCCAAGCCAAATTTATTCAGGCACATAACAGCCCGCTTGGAGTTTTCCAAAAGGCATCTAAAGGACTCACAGACCATGAGAAACAAGATTCTCTGGTCTGATGAAACCAAGATTGAACTCAGGATCGAGGAAAAGATAAACGGAGCAAAATACAGAGAGATCCTTGATGAAAACCTGCTCCAGAGCGCTCAGGACCTCAGACTGGATCGAAGCACACAACCAAGACAACGCAGGAGTGGCTTCGGGACAAGTCTCTGAATGTCCTTGAGTGGCCCAGCCAGAGACCGGACTTGAACCCGATCTAACATCTATGGAGAGACCTGAAAATAGCTGTGCAGTGATGCTCCCCATCCAACCTGACAGAGCTTGAGAGGATCTGCAGAGAAGAATGGGAGAAACTCCCAAATATAGGTGTGCCAAGCTTGTAGCGTTATATCTAAAAAGACTCAAGGCTGTAATCGCTGCCAAAGGTGCTTCAACAAAGTACTGAGTAAAGGCTCTGAACACTTATTTAAATGTTATCAGTTTTTACTTTTACTGTTTTTGCTTTGAAATTATGGGTATTGTGTGAAGATTGATGAGGGGAAAAAACTATTTAATACATTTTAGAATAAGGCTGTAACGTAACAAAATGTGGAAAAAGTCAAGGGATCTGAATATTTCTGAATGCACTGTATATATACAGTGCCCGTCAAAAGATTGGACAAACTTCCTCATTCCAGGGTTTTTCTTTATTTTGACTATTTTCTACATTGTAGAATAATAGTGAAGACATCAAAACTATGAAATAACACATATGAAATCATGTAGTAACCAAAAAAGTGTTAAAGAAATAAAAAAAAATGTTATATTTGAGATTCTTCAAAGTAGCCACCCTTTGCCTGGATGACAGCTTTGCACACTCTTGGCATTCTCTCAACCAGCTTCATGAGGTAGTCACCTGGAATGCATTTCAATTAACAGGTCTGCCTTGTTAAGAGTTCATTTGTGGAATTTCTTTTCTTTTTAATGCGTTTGAGCCAATTAGTTGTGTTATGACAAGGTAGGGGTGGAATACAGAAGAGGTGTCTTCATCTCGTAGCAAAGTACAGAGAGATCCTCACCATATTTGGTAAAAGACCAAGTCCATATTATTGGCAAGAACAGCTCAAATAAGCAAAGAGAAACGACAGTCCATTATTACTTTAACACATGAAGGTCAGTTAATGCGGAAAATTTCAACAACTTTGAACATTTCTTCAAGTGCAGTCGCAAAAAACATCAAGCGCTATGATGAAACTGGCTCTCATGAGGACTGCCACAGGAAAGGAAGACCCAGAGGTACCTCTGCTGCAGAGGATAAGTTCATTAGAGTTAACTGCACCTCAGATTGCAGCCCAAATAAATGCTTCACAGAGTTCAAGTAACATACACATCTTCAGGGGAGAATTAGGCCTTCATGGCCAAATTGCTGCAAAGAAACCACTACTAAAGGACACCAATAATAATAAGAAACTTGCTTGGGGCCAAGAAACACGAGCAATGGACATTAGAGCGGTGGAAATATGTCCTTTGGTCTGATGAGTACAAATTTGAGATTTTTGGTTCCAACTGCCATGTCTTTGTGAGACGCAGAGTAGGTGAACGGATATTCTCTGCATGTGTGGTTCCCACTGTGAAGCATGGAGGAGGTGTGATGGTGTGAGGGTGCATTTCTGGTGACACTGTCAGTGTTTTATTTAGAATTCAAGGCACACTTAACCAGCATGGCTACCACAGCATTCTGCAGCGATACGCCATCCCATCTGGTTTGCGCTTAGTGGGACTATTATTTGTTTTCAACAGGACAATATGACCCAAAACACACCTCCAGGCTGTGTAAGGGCTATTTGACCAAGAAGGAGAGTGATGGAGTGCTGCATCAGATGACCTGGCCTCCACATTCACCCGGCCTCAACCTAATTGAGATGGTTTGGGTTGAGTTGGACCGCAGAGTGAAGGAAAAGCAGCCAACAAGTGCTCAGCATATGTAGGAACTCCTTCAAGACTGTTGGAAAAGCATTCATCATGAAGCTGGTTGAGAGAATGCCAAATCTGTCATCAATGTAGAAAATAGTAAAAATAAAGAAAAACCCTAGAATGAGTAGGTGTGCCCAAACCTTTGACTGGTACTGCACATACACACATCAGTACACTCGTAACAACTTAGGCATTACGAAACTTCTATTCGATCAAATAAACCTCATGAGGCAAATAAGACATTCAGTTTTTAGTTGACCAAATGCGACACTCTCATTGATCTCCATACAAAAACTCCTTACGTGGTGGGTGAAAAAACTATAGAAAACACGCCACCTATCGGAGGGAAACAGATTTTCCACCAAAAATCTGGTATGAGGATAGTAGCAAAGCACCTCTCCATTGAATACAGGCGGTTGACCTCAACAACCCTCATCGAGTTTTCAAAAAAAGATTACAATAATGAGATGTATCCACCAATCCAAAGAATGGATAGGCAGTGAAGAAAGGAGACGCGATTAATGGCAACAAAAGAAATTGTGGCGAAAAACATGTCACTCCTTAACAGCCCTATATAAAATGTTCACTTTTCTGTTCAGACAACTGCTTGCGGATTGCCCATTGGGCCAGGTCAGGTTAACAGGAATAATAAAGCTATATCACGATATGCCTTGCTCATATCAATATCATATTGAATTATCAATATTGGTGGATAAAAAAGGTATACAAACTGTAAGTGACAATCCCATTCCTCTGCATCTTCTCCTAAGCTTTGAACTGCAGACCAGCTGTGTATCTGGATCTGGCAGTGTGGACTGGGCTCTGGAAGAATATTCAGGAGTCAGTGGGGGTTGTGCTGTGGGGGTTCAGAACACACAGAGAAGAGAGAGACAGGATGCAGCGCACTTACCTTTCCATTGTAGTCTTGTAGTTCTGTAGAAGAACAAACTACCAGATTAAATTCCGATATTTATCTATCACTATTTATCAGTATAAATGCACCAAAAAATCCTGTTAACTTAGAGCAGTCCTGACCTGAAGGAATGAGGTGTCTTCATCTCGTAGCTTCAATTGTGTTTACAAGTGATGACATCTCGTCTCAACTGGTCAATCCTATTAACCATTGCTGAAGTCTTCACAAACTTTTCAGCCCTCAGTGTGTCAATCCTGGCCTTCTCTTCATCTTTAAGAAACTGAAAGAAGCTGAAACTCCTTGAATTCATGCTTGAGCTCCATCTCTGTGTCTTGGAATTGTCTCTGGAGACAGTGAGAGAACTGTTATTACATTACATTACTGGAATTCTCACATTTCATTCAGAAAACCAATTCCCTGGTCCGGTTGACAGATTCTGGTCTGATTTAGCAAGCCATCGGTACAGTAGTGAATGAATTAGGCCTACTACAGAGTGTAGCTGTGCAAAATTATGATTTAGCCATCTCTATCAACCATTTGGCAACCAAATGCAAACATAATTAAATATTGATATAATACATTATTGCTGATTTCTCTTATATTAAACTCAACGTCGTCCTACCTGAATGTGAGGCATTGTGGAAGTACAGATTTCTGTAGCTTCTTTGAACACCTTCAGCATCTACTGTAAGGGTTTTAGAGCTCTCTGGAGTTCATCCTGAAACGAAAGGACATCTTATCATACAGTAGAATAATCTGTATACAGTATTTATACACATAAAAAATGTATTATGTTCAATCTAAAATGCATGTCTTCACGTCGTTGAACCTTGTTCTTGAGGTCCTGAACAGCTTCGTCTATGGGGCAGCAGTCATGACTCTTGTGTTTTCTAGAAGATTGACACACTAAGCAGATGGGCTGCTTATCCTCCAGACAATATAACTTGAATTTCTCACCATGCAGACTGCAGAGCACTTTAGACTCTCCTCAAGGTAGAGACAGACAGCTAATCATCTAGCTCTGAAGTTTACTTCAACTCCAGTTCCTTGCGCCAAGGCTAAAACAAAAATACTGGACCGTCACTGAGTACACCGCCAAACTCATTTGATTGGCTTGCGGCCAAAGTTGCCATGACAACGGGGCTACCACAGCTGAAAACTCAAAATAGGCTATTGTGAAAAATGTATGAAAACTAAAATTAGCCTTTTGGTCTTCATTTACGGTTAGGGTTGGGCATAAAGGATAGCAGTGGGGTTAATGTTAGAGTTAAGATTAGGGTTAAGCTTAAAATACAATTTTAAGTAGAGAATTGAAGAAATAGGCGGGGTTTATTTATGACTTTGTGACTGTGGTAACTAGGGACGACGGATTTCTCCTCCCCCTGTCATGTGACTCTGACACGAACGTATCCAACTCATACTTCCGGTACTGCGTGGATAAGGGGAAAAAGTTGCACGTTCAGTATAAAGTTTTGTTTTGCGTTTCTCCTTCCAGTTGGCATCATCAAACTGTTAACGACTGGGATTTTGTTTCCGATAGTTTTACTTCATACAATAAAACATTCTGTACATTTGTGAAACGTCAAATGTTGAGCATGTCGACGAACAACTTGTCGTATAACGACCAAGGAGGATCGGATTCAGCGGTGGAGCTTGGTCAGGAGACTACCCCGACCTCCTCCAATGCTGGAGCTGGATTTGGCCTGTTCAGCACCAACTTTAAAAAGTAGGTCAATATTAGCTAGCAAGGAAACATTTTATGAACCTACTTGTGTGTAAACTGTGTTTGCAACTTAATTTGCTAGCTAAGATGGATGCTAGTGGTAACTAGTTGGCTAGATATACAGCTGCATCTCTATGGTAGCTATGGTTTGTTGACAGCCAGCAATGAATGTTTCATTTGTCGAAGATGCCGTGTGCTTGGAATACATGTTTACATAAACAAAAAAAGCAACAATTTGACAAAGGTACACCACCAGACATTTTCTCTAACATACATATATTTTACATTCAACAATGTTTTTTTCCACTACGTCGTTTTATGTTTGTAGAGTTGTGCGAGGTCAATGTATTCTAAATGAACATCTACGTGGACATAATGCTAGCTGTGCTACGCACATAGGCTAGCCTCTGTTGTAGTGGGTCTGGCTACCCAAGTCAATTGATGTGGTCCTCCAAGGTCCTCCGTACAACGCAGGTAAAAAAAAATACCCCATCTTCTTTCCCCTCACTGTCATAAACTCAAGTGATTACGATAAGTGCCAAACAGTAGCATAGAATTGAAATATTGTTTAACATCCTTGTAAACAACCCGTTTTAAATAAATGGAAAAAGTGAGATGAAAAGGAACTGATTACTTGGTAAAATGTGCTCTTATGTCATCGATCAACATCACGTGACGATACCACTAGAGGGCAGTTCCATCGCTAGGTCTGCCATCCTCGTCCTGTAGTCATGTGTCTTTTACTGTAAATCAGGGCCTGTATTCACATAGGCTCTCAGAGAAAGTGTGCTGACCTAGGATCAGGTCCATATAGCCCAATCTTCTTCATTATGATCTTGAATACGTGCCCAGTAGTTGACTTACTCAGCTGTATGATTGTAAATCAGTGTTTCCCAAACCGTGGCCTTGGAGTTGGGATCAGTTATAATTTCACTATCAGTAGGTTAGTCTTCCCCAGCTGGCTCCAGACAAGGCCTCAAGTCAATGTCTTCTCTGAAGGCCTTTTTCTCCCGCAAAGTCTCCCCAACAGTCAGCCATTATCATATGAAAGTTTATTCAACCTGAATATCATGGAAGCTTTGAATTATCCACTTACTGTTAGTTTGTCTGTCTTTCTCTACACTTGGGCCTATTTCCCTTGTGGTCTAAGTTCTAGCAGTTTTAAGAGGTAGCCCATCCGTATAAAGGTTTCATTGAAAATGTTGACATTGTGCTCATGTCATCATTATACAATGGAATGTCTACTGGTATGTCTGTTCTATGTTCTTCAGCGTTCCATGTAGCCTAGTGCTGCTCTTCATAGCAGCGGGCAGTAGAACACTTTCAACCATCTCTGTCTCCGTCGAGCAGTGACTTGCATCAGCCTAATATTTAATGTGGTTTAGCCCTAAGTCAATCTCTTAAATCCTCTCACATGATCAGATGGTTGGTCTGTTCAGCAGTGAGGCAGCGCCAGTAGGCCAGGTCTGGTAATGGAGACTAGATGACTCTTGGTTGGGCTGCTGGAGCCTGCCGGGGGCTGGATGTGAATGATTCCACTGTCCACCCACAAACTATGACACACAATGCCTCGGCTTTACTATGAGATCGAGTAGGGCGTCTGTCCTATCAGTATCACATCTTAACATAAACTAGGCTTTTGTCAGGCATTCATAAATTCACTCACTCGAAATTCACCATTAGCCTAATTCCCTTTACATTATAGTGTTCAAATGAAGAGTTTTTTTTCTTTTCTTTCTGTACTCCCCAAACTCAAGGCAGTGACTGATAGCGTTGTTCTATGAAATCAACCCACTAGTCCCACATCGCTCGTAGATCTGAAGTGAATGGATGGGTGTAAGGGTAGGTGGAGGTTTTATCATAACTGGTACACCCATTCAATCCTATTATTTCTTCAGGAATAGCTTCAGAGGAGGGTCATGGGGTTGATTTCTGAGAATATGTGGCTGTGTACAGTCGTGGCCAAAAGTTTTGAGAATGACACAAATATTAATTTCCACAAAGTTTGCTGCTTCAGTGTCTTTAGATATTTTTGTCAGATGTTACTATGGAATACTGAAGTATAATAACAAGCATTTCATAAGTGTCAAAGGCTTTTATTGACAATTACATGAAGTTGATGCAAAGAGTCAATATTTGCAGTGTTGACCCTTATTCTTCAAGACCTATGCAATCCACCCTGGCATGCTGTCAAATAACTTCTGGGCCACATCCTGACTGATGGCAGCCCATTCTTGCATAATCAATGCTTGGAGTTTGTCAGAATTTGTGGGTTTTTGTTTGCCCACCCACCTCTTGAGGATTGACCACAAGTTCTCAATGGGATTAAGGTCTGGGGAGTTTCCTGGCCATGGACCCAGAATATCGATGTTATGGTCCCCGAACCACTTAGTTATCACTTTTGCCTTATGGCAAGGTGCTCCATCATGCTGGAAAAGGCATTGTTTGTCACCAATCTGTTCCTGGATGGTTGGGAGAAGTTGCTCTTGGAGGATGTGTTGGTACCATTCTTTATTCATGGCTGTGTTCTTAGGCAAAATTGTGAGTGAGCCCACTCCCTTGGTTGAGAAGCAACCCCACACATGAATGTTCTCAGGATGCTTTACTGTTGGCATGACACAGGACTGATGGTGGCACTCACCTTGTCTTCTCCGGATCAGCTTTTTTCTGTATGCCCCAAACAGACGGAAAGGGGATTCATCAGAGAAAATTACTTTACCCCAGTCCTCAGCAGTCCAATCCCTGTACCTTTTGCAGAATATCAGTCTGTCCCTGATGTTTTTCCTGGAGAGAAGTGGCTTCTTTGCTGCCCTTCTTGACACCAGGCCATCCTCAAAGTATTCGCCTCACTGTGCATGCAGATGCACTCACACCTGCCTGCTGCCATTACTGAGCAAGCTCTGTACTGGTGGTGCCCTGATCCCGCAGCTGAATCAACTTTAGGAGACTGTCCTGGCGCTTGCTGGACTTTCTTGGGCGCCCTGAAGCCTTCTTCACAACAATTGAACCGCTCTCCTTGAAGTTCTTGATTATCCGATAAATGGTTGATTTAGGTGCAATCTTACTGGCAGCAATATCCTTGCCTGTGAAGCCCTTTTTGTGCAAAGCAATGATGACGGCACGTGTTTCCTTGCATGTAACCATGGTTGAAAGAGGAAGAACAATGATTCCAAGCACCACCCTCCTTTTGAAGCTTCCAGTCTGTTATTCAAACTCAATCAGCATGACAGAGTGATCTCCAGCCTTGTCCTCGTCAACACTCACACCTGTGTTAACGAGAGAATCACTGACATGATGTCAGCTGGTCCTTTTGTGGCAGGGCTGAAATGCAGTGGAAATGTTCTTTGCCATGCAAATGAACTGAATCCCCAAAGAGGGACTTTGCAATTAATTGCAATTCATCTGATCACTCTTCATGACATTCTGGAGTATATGCAAATTGCCATCATTCAAACTGAGGCAGCAGACTTTGTGACAACTTATATTTGTGTCATTCTCAACTTTTGGCCACGACTGTAGTTCTCTATCTTGCTGTGATTGTACCATAACACTAGATGGCAGACTTGAATGGTAAGTCAGAAAGCAGCGAAGCACCAATGGACTTTTAATGTTTTCTTTTGAATGAAGCGATCATCGTTGTTACTTTACTTTCCTTTGACGTATGCATTTGATGGCCGTAAGCTTAATCCTCTCTTGCACTTTATTGATCATAAAGATCTTGATAGGTGGCCTTTGTGTTAGTCAGCTTTCTCCAATGAATTGAAACCACACTCAGTTTGCTGTTTGAATAATGTCATGTGACACAGCCAGGGTCAAAGCCACATTCCTGTAGATGATCCTGTATTGGCTGGGCTCTGGTTACCTCACGGTCCACTCGACTGCTCTGGCCTGGACAGAAGCACAGCGACATGTGACTGGCTGGTTGTCGACCAAGTGATCAGCTGCTTCCTAAAACGCCATATTATTTCACTGTGGTTCAGTTTCCCATGTTTTTATAGGGCCTCCACATGAAGTCAGATTATGTATCAGGCTATGTCAACTGAGCCATGTCCGACGACATTATCATCCTGGTTCTAAACACTAGAGGACATGGCAGACAGTAGTAGGCTAAGTAGCGTCAGCTGATTGGAGCAGTTTACAGTGCTTTATCCTACTGGTCGTTATGTGAATGAATGACCAGAGACACTTCCGGGCTGGTTGGTTGTAAGACTTGCTTGCCCGTCTTGAAAACCTGAGACTAGGCTGGTTTAAACGTGTAGAGAGACATGTAGAGTTGTTAGGTGTTGTTCTAACACTGGTTCGTCTGGTGGTGTGTGAGGCTGGCAGAGCCTTTTATCTAGCCCTGGCAGCAGTTCCCTTGAAGGGCACTGGGCAGGCGTGAAGCATTGTGCTGTGGAAGCTGCTCACTGTTTACCCTGAGGCTGATAAGGCCCTCCCGTTTCCCCTGGAGGAAGTGGCCACAGGCACAGAGATCCGAACTACCACCCAGCTACACACAGGCGCAGAGAGAAAAGTACGGTCAGAGGAGAAAAGAGAAAAGACGGAGAAAGTAGCCCCATGTCCGAGAGCTACACATCCGTCAGGCAGGAAACTTCAAGTTGTCTCTGGATTGGATTTGCGAGCGATGGAAGAGTCAAAGCCTGCTAGTAGCCGTTTAGAGGGCAACTTCATCTTGCCACTCCCGTTATCATCTTAGAGCTAAGGATGTGGTGGTCTCTTAATTGCTTAGTAGTCTGCCACGTGAGATTAAGGAGAAGGAGCTGTCAGTCACAGCTTCAGCTTACAGAGATGGAGAGAGCATACCACAGAGAGCAAGAGTAGTGTGTGTGTGTGTGTGTGTGTGTGTGTGTGTGTGGCAGAGCCACTAATGCTAGATCATTAGCCGGCAGCATGGGTATCCTGTGACCACTACAGTTGGTCGCTGCCTGTGAAGTGCAAAAGCGGGTGGAGGGAAGTAGCCACCGCGAACGTTACAGTCAGGAAACGTGTGTGTGTGTGTGTGTGTGTGTGTGTGTGTGTGTGTGTGTGGACTCGAGGGTACAACCGGATGGCCAGGGGCACTTCTGTCTGTGCCAGGGTGAGGGCCGGAGCTTTAGCCAGCGGAGAGGGCATCCTGTGACTCCTCTTATCAGCTGAGAGAGGAGGAGGAGCAAGGAAGACGGGACAGAGAGAGGAGAGCAACAGACGGGCCTGTAGACGCTGTAGCGGTTATGACCGGTCAGCGGGATTCCTCGGTGCCGAGGCGGCGGGGGACTGTGAGGACAGCTCTGGTGTCTGCCGAGAACGTCCAGCTCACCTTAAAGACCCAACTTTGCCAGGAGGAGCAGCACCCTCACACACACGCCAACGGCGGCCCCGACGAGCCACCCACCAAAGGGTACTCTACAGAAGTATCTCATCACATGCTTGTGTGTGTCTCCAAGGTTACCAACTAGCCTAGTTTCCTCATCTCTCTAGCTGATTATTGATTGTGACATTATCGTGAGTCGCAACGCGACTTTCTATTCTCTGCGCCCGGCAACAACTCCCAATATGGTTCATTGGTGTTGTTTTTCATTCGCTCTCTACCCATCCCTCCTCATGTTGTTGTTCAATGTGAAACGTCTGCCTGGTGTGTTGTTGAACCCGACAGTCCGTTCTGAAGCAGAAACTGTCTCTCTCTCTCTCTGACCGCACCTCTCTCATTGAGTGGCCAGAACCCTTTCTCTGTCTCTCTCGCTGCAATCAATGACCTGCTGTGTGGCTTCACATTCTTCTGTGGAAGGGTAAGTGTTGTGTAGGCCTGGCCCGGGTTAACATCATGTGAGATTCTGCTTGCTCTCCGGTTGACGGGGTTTCCGTAGCAATGCTAGGATATTTTAAACGCGTCCACTTGAGTGTGACGGTGCAGTAAAGGGAGGAATTGTTGAAGCTGTTGTTTGATAGTTTGAGCATAGTAGACCATGTGGAAGTGTATGCTAAGAAAATAGGTCATCTGGGACCCTATATTGTCCTTGCAGTCATTTGACGTTGATGGAACTAGAATGGTTCTCCTACCGGTATGTGTAAGCTACTCGCTCTTGAAAATGGCTGTTATTGCGGAGAGGTTCTCCACATGACTACCAATTTATAGCAGGAGCCAATTTAATGCAGGACGTAATGCTCTCCATAGATCAGTATTAGTCTGGGTCTTGGCAGACCTTTGGCCTGTCTCCCACCAAGGACACGGCTAGAGATCGATCAAGTCGGGCTGCATATCTTTTTTGTGCGATAGGATTGTAATTTGATCAAATAACTTCAATCTCTGTTTATAAGTGTACCACAGTTTTCCAGTCCCAATCCAATGACGTTCTTCAACTGGGGTGGCAGGGTAGCCTAGTGGTTAGAGCGTCGGACCAGTAACCGAAAGGTTGCAAGTTCAAATCCCGAGCTGACAAGGTACAAATCTGTCGTTCTGCCCCTGAACAAGGCAGTTAACCCCACTGTTCCTAGGCCGTCATTGAAAATAAGAATTTGTTTTTAACTGACTTGCCTAGTAAAATAAAGGTAAAATAAAAAAATTAGCCTAATGAATTTTACACCGGTGGAAGTGTAGAATTCCTGGCTACACCAGTGGAAGTGGTCAGGTGTAAAGAAGGCTGCCCGCTATGCAAAAAAAGTAGTGTGGTAATATTAAATAGCCTACAGCATCCAGTACATGTTCTGATCTCTTTCTCCTGTCAACCAGGAATGATGACCTTAAAGAGATGCTGGAGAGCAATAAGGACTCCCTTAAACTGGATGCCATGAAGAGGATCATTGCGGTGAGCACCACCTGCACACACTTCCAGGCCTGATGAGTGGACTTCAGCTAAGTGCACTGCATTCTCCGTTCAAGTGCACTTCAGTGTTCCAGTCTCAGTTAAATTAGGCCAATTGTAAATTCCTCCTTTTGAAGAAATTATGGACCATTTCCAAAATGCAATTTACAGTGCGGTACATTGCTGTAGTATACTGTATGTACAGTGTCAATAACACGTTGAATACTGTGAAACATGCAAGTTATATTGTGTCTACAGCTGATCGCCAAGGGGAAGAATGCCTCCGAGCTGTTCCCAGCAGTGGTGAAGAACGTGGCCAGTAAGAATATAGAGGTATGAGTTCCATTCTATTTGTATAACGTTTAGTAGATTCTATCTAAGACAAGATGGATGAGGTCCCTCCCACTGCCAGGAAGAGACCACCGAACCACCGCCTGGTAATATTGATCAGCAGAATAAACAGGCTGTACGAGGGGCAGCCTGTGAGGTGTGTGTGTGTGTGAGGCAGGGCAGCCCATGGTAGGGAACTGGAGCATATGGGTGGGGGTAATTGGCGGAGGAGAGCCCGTGGCCACGTCTCCTCTCTCTCCCCTCACACACACCAGCTGCTAGGGTAGTGCTAGGTCCCTCTCTGTGGCCCTCTCTCTCTCTCTCTCACGCTCTCTCTGTCCTCACCTCTCTGCGGGCAGCTCAGTCACTCTGTCTCGCTTGTCCCCCACTCCCCTCTCTGCTGCTGTGCTGTGTGTTATTGATTGTCTCTAATCAGAAAGCAGCACTGGAGGACACAGAGTATTGACGGGCTAGTGTGATTTAATATCAGGATGCTTTGTTTACTTCAACCAGCGCTAGCAACAACAACCTGAGACTTGAAAGCCTTGAGGTGTGTGTGTGTGTGTGAGAGATGGAGGGCTGTATGGTTATTGGTATTTGATAACCGATCAAATAATGGAAATTAAATCACTAGCATATTTGATTACTATTCCTAATTTTGAGCATCTATTTCCTGTGATGTTTTCTATAAGATGTGATTCCCTGCAGACAAGGCCAGATCGGTTTTGTCCCCTCTTAGACTCAGTAATGATGTTAATTCGCCCACTAATTACAGCAACGATGATTGAAAACCACAGCTGTACACACGCTTAGCACACTGAAGTGAATCAGGGCCAACCTTTAAAGGGATGCTTATTTTGCCAGTGAGGCCCTTTATCTACTTCCACCAGAGTCCGATGAACTTGTGAATACCCTTTTTATGTGTCTGTGTCCAGTATGAAGGAAGTAAGAGGTCATTTCATGAGCCAATGCTAACTAGTGTTAGCGCAATGACTGGAAGTGTATGGATATCTGGCAGATAGCGCAATGACTGGAAGTCTATGGGTAACACTAGTTAGCAACTTCCTTCATACTAGAGTCTAGACTTAGAGGCATCAAAAGGGTATCCACAAGTTCATCTGACTCTTGGGAAGTAGATAAAGGGAGTGGGTGTTTTGAAGGAGCTGGCAGGAGGAGTGCAGGGGCTGCACTCGTACTCATTGCCAAAATCCCGAAATATCCTTTTAACTCAGTCGGACACTGGACAAATATTAGCTCCGTCTCCCCTACGTGTGAAGAGAGAAGCAAGGAGGGGGAGGAAGTCAAACAAAAACTTTCAGAAACTTGAAGTGACGTCAAATTAAACTTCTTTCTTTTTTTTGTTGCTCATTCTCTGCTCTCCCCGAAACAACATGGGATCTGGACTGTAATAATATCCGACAGGAATACTTTCAACCTCCGCTCCCCCCTCTAAAACAACCAGCCCAAGAAATACATCCGAGGTCTAGCCCAAACCCCATTCTCTCCACTGTGTCAAAGAATAGTGCTCCTTAACCGTTTTGTACTGTGTGCTGATCTCAACCCAAAAGTCAGTCCGTAGACTTGGGATTTCTTCATTGACTAATTCAACGTGTGTGTGTTCCAGCTGAAGAAGTTGGTGTATGTGTACTTGGTGAGGTATGCAGAGGAGCAGCAGGACCTGGCTCTGCTGTCCATCAGCACCTTTCAGAGGGCCCTCAAGGTAAACGCGTATGTTGTGTGGTGTGAGCGCACAGCAGGCTTTGATGTAGAGCGTTTTATTTTTTATTTTTTTTAACCATTTTTGAATTCCTACACCCTCATACAGGTCTTGGAAGAAAGTGTCATGTTTGGTATGTGCGCGTATAAAGGTGTGAGAGCCTGTGTAGGACTAGTGAGCCATTTAAAGAGAGGCTGTCTGTCTCTATGTAAGTTCTGTGGACAGCAGAGTTGTGTTTTTAGACAGCCCCACCCCGTCACCCTGATGTGTCTCAGGACCCAGAGCTGGAAAACCCATTTCAGCCCCTGCTAGCTCTACACCATGCTTCACTTCCTCCCAGCGTGTGTGTGTGTGTGTGTGTGTGTGTGTGTGTGTGTGTGTGTGGTACTGTATCATGTCTTCAGTATCTCTTAACCCAAACCACATGAGAGATTTCTGTCTCCAGTCATTTTTTTTTTCTCTTCTACTTTCCTCACCCTGTCTCAATGTGTACGTCTTTGTGGAAGTGTGTGTTTGTGTGGGTGCACACTCGTGAATGTGTGTTAGAATAATCCTTATATCCCCTATCTGTCCTCTACCAGGACCCTAACCAGCTGATCAGAGCCAGTGCTCTGAGGGTTCTGTCCAGTATCAGAGTCCCCATCATCGTTCCCATCATGATGCTGGCCATCAAGGAGGCTGCCTCCGACATGTCCCCTTACGTCAGGAAAACATCCGCCCACGCCATCCAGAAACTCTACAGGTTGTGTGTGTGTGTGTGTGTGTGTGTGTGAGAAGCAATGGAACTGGGAGTTGACTCAAAGCTTTCCTTCTCCTTAGCCTGGATCCGGATCAGAAGGAGCACCTGATAGAAGTCATTGATAAATTGCTGAAGGACAAAAGCACTGTGAGTAAAACCAGCCCACATTACCAGCTAATCCAAGTAAGTTTTGGGATGGTCAAATGTTTTCATTGTAAACATAAACGACTACAACCAGATATAAAGTATGTAGAAAGACAATTGAGCTATGTATATTTTTTTAATAAGATTATCTTTGAGACTAACGATCACCGAAAGAAAAATTAGACAGTCAGGGAGAATCTAAAATTCTCCAAATGTCATTACATGGGGGCCCACATTGTTTGAGTCACTCAGATGGCGTAAGAACATGGCATAAGCCATGACAAAAATGTTTAGGATCGCAGGAAACCAATTTTAAAACATAAAAATGTTCTCTCCGCCCCATGGCAAAATATGTAGAATTGCAGGAAATTAGGTTTAAAACAGCCCCCCCACATGCTAACTTTGCCACCGCTGCTGGAAAAAAAAATCTTTGGAGAAACACTGAAGACCGCATGATATGAACAAAGCAGTAATAAGGACAGACTAACCTGATTCAGAGTGAATACATTTGTTCGTCTATTTCATTCATTTGATATCAGACGGGTTCAGCAGTCAGTCCTTACTCAATGCATTCATTCAAACCAAATCCAGGTCACTGGTCTACTAGGTGCAGTAATCCCATCCAGCCACTAGAGGGTAGTCCAGTCCAACAGAACAGTTCCCTCCCCATCGTTATCCCTCTCTCTCCTCTCTCTCTCAGCTCATTCACCAATGCCATGCTTTGTTAGCGCCCACTTAAATCCACACATCTTCAGATGCTCCCAGTTAACTGTCCATTTAGAAAGGCATTCTCTCACTGATGCTGGTGTCACCTTAATTTGCTTTTTAAGGCCAAGTTCTTTTTTTTTTCTAGATTAGCCTGATGGCGTTCTCCAACTCTAGTGTTTTGAAGCACAAATACAGCGTCTCCTTCCACTATTAGGATAATAGATGGCGCATATTCTCCAGAAGGTCACTATAAATGCATATGCTCCTATAAAGGCTAGTTAAAATCATGTAAATTGTGCACGTGCTGAAGTTAGCATATAGAATGCCCTGTACATGTTAGCAAATACAAGCCACACACGGTCTCTCTCTCGCAATTAGGTATTCATCGCATGCATCTCTCATTATATAAAATAACCCGTAGCACTAAGGGGCCAGGACCAGATGCATAGCATATTTAGCTTCAGTCACTAACGAAGATAGATGATTTCTCCTCATTGAAACACTCTCTCAATGAGGCTGGCTGGCTGGAGAAACCGAGAAAGGGCACAGTCACACAAGTCCGTGCACTGTGTTTTGTACTGGGAGAAGATGAATATGACCGGAATGCTAATGTCTTATCTGGAGTATTTTTGTTGTTGTTCTGTTATGATTGTTATTAGAATTTCAGAGAGCTTCTATACCAATTCATTTACTGCCAGTTTTAGCTCTGTGCTTTCTGCCGGTGATCTATCGTGTTGTCTGTCCTCTTATTCAAAGGACATCTGCATTTATATGGATAAAATTCACGTTATCTTGACCAAAGCATCATAAGAACCGTCGTCGACTGGATTTTACAAATGTCTCGTGTTACCGGTTTTATCACCGTTCATCCCACAGTAGTGTTTCAAATCAAACTTTAAAAGTGCATTTACACAAAGATGTCACACAATATACGCTTGGCAGACTAGGCTTTTTATTTATTTTTTCTCGCCTGGTGGAAAAATAAAAGCTTTACGCTTATATTCCCCTTCACTTTGAGAGAGCCACTTCCTATCATTCTGGAGAGCGACAGTCACGGGCTGACCATGTAGATATGGACTGTCACATGAGTGTCTAGGGCAGGTATATAAAGCTGAGGTGTCCCAAACATGCGGCCCAGCACCATCAGATCTGATGTGTCCCCTACCTGTGCCCCAAAACTAGCCTCCACGATTACTAGAAAGGATTGTGCGTTGTAAAAAATAAGAATTCTCACCAAGGCGGTGGATTCACAGTTATGTCGGGTATGTTACGATGTAAGTATATTTGGAGAGATATATAAAATGTTGGGCTGTCTCTGTTGTAGCCTTCGTGACATTGGTCTGAACAGTGATGGCCCCTTTACGCTAAATTAGTGTGACACCCCTGGTTAAAGAGAGGATGGTGGGAAGAGAAGAGAAGGGCTGTAGAGAGAGAGAAACACACCACAGGAGGTTGTGCAGCTGTTTTCCTGTGATGGATCTATTATCCAGCCATTACAAGATAAATGATCGATCCCTCCCATCCCGCCGCCCTGCCTCTCCCTGCACCTCCTGCAAAATTGAAATGAGAACAGGGAGGAGTGTGTGTGGTAGTGTGTGGTATGATTAGGAGCTAGGTGGGATGCCCATTCATTTAAGAGAAAGCGGGAGGGAGGAGAAAAAAGGAGGAGAGGATGGAGAGAACGCAGGGAGGGTAGGCCGACCGACCCTGCGCCGTTGCCATCAATCAAGGCGGCGCGCCGTCTCTGGCGTGATGACCCAGCACTCGCCGCCTCCCTGGCGCCCTAATTAGAATTCATGACAAAATAGATGCAAGGAAATGGTTTGGGCCCTTCATAAATTTATACGAAATTTATTGTTATTAGAGGAACCATTTGCTTAGTGTGATTTTTCCATTACTGGCTTGTCACGTAGTGTAGATAATATGGTGGAAGTGGATGGGGGAGGGAGGAGGGAGGGCGGGATGGTTGTGGACTCCATAGATTGGGGTGTCAGTTTTGTTGATGGCGCATGTAGTTTACCTGCGTCTAATGGGGGAAGTTGAGAGGGAGGTGGGGGAGGGAGGGATAATGCACTAAGAGAGGCGGAGGCGGGCCCAGAGACTGTCTGTAATGGGGAGAGAGAGAGAGAGAGAGAGAGACACAGACAGACGTCGGAGGGAACCTAGCACGGGGCTGCGATACTAGGAACCTCAGTGTATCCATTGATGCACACTGGCACATTTTCGCGAAGTTCCTGTTCATTCCTGTCAGTGCTGTACTCCAATAGAAGGGCTATGCACTAGATGGGGTTTGCAGAGTTGGAACTTCACATCAAGCATCTGTTAGTTCTGAGACCAACCACACTGTGCATAACAATTAAAAGCCACACATACATTTCCCAACTAGGCCCCTTTCCAATTATAAACCACAAGCACGTACGTTAAACTCTGCTTATATGAGGTTTCTTATTGCCTGTGGGTTTCTTAATTGCTTGCTAAACCGAGTGTTTAAGCAATATGCTCCTTGCCTCTGTTTTGATTTGTTTCGTCCATGTTTTTTTTTTTAACGAACAGCTTGTTTTTTTTTTTTTTTTTTTTTTTAATGTAATTTTGGTTGCAAAGTTAGGCTAATTCCAAACACGTATTTTACCTTGCACACCTTTTCTATGGTTTTACCAGTCATTTAGAAGCCTACTCCCTAAAGCTGTCCAGATTGTTGAATGATTAGCGCTTCGGTTCCCAGCTCCCCAGTTGTCAGAGGGCCTCAAACGCGCACGCGCACACACACACCTACACAATCAATGCAGCTGCACGGCAGGGATGATGGGTAAACGTACAGGGTTTCCACAGGGGCCACCAGGGGCCAGTCTTTTCTAATGGGAGAGACCGGATTCCGCTACCCCTCTCCTCGCCTACTCCCCCCGCCTCTGCGTTAATGCTGTTTGCATATTAATACACAGCCATGTCAATCAGTCAGTCTGCCAGCCAGCAGCGTTATAGGAATAGAACACGGACCAGACAAATGGATTTTTCTCCCAATAAAATGTACTTGATTGCCTCCCTTTCCTCCCTCTCTCCCTCCATCCTCCCATTTCCCCCTTTCTCTTGTCTCATGAATAGAACATTCAATTAGTCATGAGCTGAAGGAAAAATTAAAAGTCTGTGGTGAAATATGAGAAATGTTTCGGATGTGTATGAGCGATTTAGAAGGATGCCTTTTACCATGGTGATGCCAAATTAGATTTGTTAAGTAAAGACTTTAAATGCGGCAATTTTCCACCCAGTTACTCCTCTCCTGCTCTTAGCTATAATCTAACTGTTCATAAACAAAATTCTTGCTCTTAGATCATGAAGTACAATCTGTCTTTCTGACCGAGACGTAGCCAGGCCTTTCGGTCGGCCGTCATTTGTAAAATAAGAATTTGTTCTTAACTGACTTGCCTAGTTAAATGAATACACATAGGATGGACTCCGGCTAAAGCGGGGGTGCCCAAGTCGGATCCTGAGAGTTACTGGGTGTGCAGGCTTTTACTCCAGCCGTGCAGTAACCCAGCGTCTCCTCCTAATAGCTGGTAGCGGGCAGCGTGGTGATGGCCTTTGAGGAGGTGTGTCCGGACCGCATTGACCTGATCCATAAGAACTACCGTAAACTCTGCAACCTGCTGGTGGACGTGGAGGAGTGGGGTCAGGTGGTCATCATCTCCATGTTGACGCGCTACGCCAGGACTCAGTTCGCCAGCCCCTGGAGAGAGGTGAGCGGTGGAGGGGTGGAGAGTTGGGAGGGCGGGTGCGTGGTTGGCGTCAGAACGGCGTCGTGTTGGCGCCAGCCCCAATGAAGAGCGTTGTAATTTGGATTTGAGATGATTGCGACGCCGTGGCTCCTCTTGAACGTCTCTCATCAGAGAACAAGGGAAGGGCTCAGTTAGGGACTAATCGCCACATATCTATCAAACATCAACACTGAAGTAATAATGTCATTATTGCGTCAGTGTGGTGAGTCAAATATAGCCTGTAAGTAAATGAATCAAAAAAGACGAAGGAGACATTTGTCCGTCAGTATGTGTTTTTTTTTTGTTTACTATTAAGTTATTTCAACACTAGACATGGACCGTACGCGTTGTTGAATTGTGCTGTAGGTCTTGAATCAGCTATTTGTCTTCCAGTAAGTGACGGTGGTGTGTAAACATGCATTCTAAAAGAAACCCTACGTAAGATGTGCTTTCAGTATCCATCTGTTTTATTGTCGTTACTTGACGAAGGTCGGAAGAGCATGTCGTTAGGGCGGTAAAAAAGTCAGAGTTAGCGAGCGCACTTCTCCAACTCACCTGCAAGCAACTTCTAGATGTGCGTATGCATCTGGCTTGCGTCGGCTAGGCGAAGAGGCGTCAGCTAGGCGAAGAGGCGTCGGCTAGGCGAAGAGTTGACACCTGAAGGTAAATATGTGGGTGATGTGCTATCAGATAGGCATGTATGCGGTGAATATCAGAATGAAAGACACCTGTGTGTGTTTCAGGACGGTCTGTTTGATGAGAACGGTGAGACAGCGTTCTATGAGTCTGATGAGAAGACGAAAAATGAGGGTGAAAAAAAGGCCTACGTGATGGACCCCGACCACAGACTCCTTCTCAGGAACACCAAGCCTCTTCTACAGAGCAGAAACACTGCCGTGAGTCTCACACACACACACACACACACACACACACACACACACACACTGCTCTGAGTCTCACCCCCCCACACACACACACACACACACACACACTGTTCTGAAGCCCACACTGGTCTGAGTCTCACCCCCCCCCACACACACACACACACACTGCTCTGCGTCTCACCCCACACACACACACACACACACACACACACTGCTCTGAGTCTCACCCCACACACACACACACTGTTCTGAGGCCCACACTGGTCCGAGTCTCTCACTCTCTCTCTCACTCACACACACACACACACACACACACACACACACACACACACAAACAAACAGATGCATAAACACACACGCATGAAGCAGTAAAGTGTGTGTGTGTGTGTGTGTGTGTGAAACAGTTGAACCTGCTGGCTGTGAGGGATACAGGCAGCCTTGATGAAGGCGTCTGAGCATGGTGTTCTGTTGTCACTCCTTCCGCACAGCTGTCTCCGGAACCGAGGCTACGCCACGACTGATGCTGCACACACACACACACACACACTGTGAGCAGGTCTCCATCACCCAGGAGACTCAAGGTCTGTGCAGCAGTGTAGCAGCGGGAGGAAAAAATGGTCCCAAATGAGCATGTTGATTTAAAATGTGACGTGTTGTGTCTTTAACAGAGAGAACACGATGCGGCCCTCCCATCTTACCGTCACTTCTTCCAAATGTGACTCCTCAGTCCTTACTCTGGCTATCTGTTACCTTCTAAATGACATTCCTCACGGTGAAAACCCATGACTTTGGTGTTGCTGTTGGATATCGGGAGCTTTTAAAGAGCTTTTGGTGTCCTGAGAGAAGAGGAACGACCCTATATGCAGCACTGCCTGACCCCAGGTCTGTTTGTATCGTCTTGCCGAATCCTAGGGTCTGTGACACCGAACAAGGGCGTGACAATGACCACAGGACTTGGCAAGAGCGCACAAATTCAACTGGGACCAGGCTAGATAGGGCATGACTGGAGTTGAGAAACACTGCCTGTGTTTGAGGTGTGGCTAGACGGCGATGTTTGGAAGAAAAAAAACCTGCTGATGTCTGTCGTTGTCTGTTAGGTGGTGGTGTCAGTAGCTCAGCTGTACTGGCACCTGGCTCCTAAACACGAGGTCGGCGTCATCACCAAGTCACTGGTCAGACTGCTCCGAAGCCACAGGTACACCCCGACCACTCTCTTAACCTTCTTTTTTTGTTTCTCTCCGTCTCTCCGTCTCTGTCTCTATTGTGAGGACAACACAACAGCACTCAGTAACGTTTCCCCCTCTGTCTCTCCCTGTCAGAGAGGTGCAGTACATTGTGTTACAGAACATCGCCACCATGTCTATCCAGAGGAAGGTAAGGCTGGTGAACATGGCTTCTCTCTTCAGTGTCTCCTGCAGGGCAGATAATGGGGGGGGTGTTACCCGTTACTGTTTAACTGTCAGAGAGGCTGCGTGACCGGATTCTCTGGATGCCTCTTGCCGAGATGGCTTGACAACCGTACCCTCATCGCCAGACGTACTGTAGCACATGCTCAGAGGAGACCAAATTCCCATTGTCTGTAGTTATGAACGGCGTGTTGTCTGTTGTAACCGTGAACGGCACGATTGAGATGATGTGGACTGTTCTGTTGTGACTCTAATAAAGGACAATTTGGGCAAACGTTGCAGTCTGTCTTTATCTAGTAACGCTGCAGTATTACAACGCGGTGGGCAGAGCAGGGCAGTTCCATCCAGTCGCGCGGCCCTCTGCTTTTTATTATGAACATTATGGTCTCTCCCACCAGGGCATGTTTGAACCTTACATGAAGAGTTTCTATGTGAGATCCACAGATGCCACTCACATCAAATCTCTCAAGGTAAGCGCCCTCATGATGACCTTGCTAATGTAAAAGTAAACCATGAGGTCAGGGGTGTGGGGGGTGTGTGTGTGTGTGTGTGATCAGACCTATCTTGTCTCCCCAGCTGGAGATCTTGACCAGCCTGGCCAACGAAGCCAACATCTCAACCATCCTTAGAGAGTTCCAGGTAAGTCTCTCTCTCGGATTATCTCTGTAACATTTTGTCACGCTGATTCTCTCTCTCTCTCTCTCTCTCTCTGATTATCTCTCTCTGATTATCTCTCTCTGATTATCTCTGTAACATTCTGTCACGCTCTTTGATTCTGTTACATTATCTCTCTGTCTCTCTCTACTCAATGTCACTGGCAGCAGTTCCACATGTATTATCGCCGTTTACATACAATGAATGGCTCCACCTTGTGCTCTGATTTGAACAGACTTATGTGAAGAGCCAGGACAAGCAGTTTGCAGCCGGTACCATCCAGGCCATCGGCAGGTGTGCCACCAACATCTCTGAGGTGACAGACACCTGCCTCCAAGGACTGGTGTTGCTGCTCTCCAACCGAGACGGTACGGAACCATTGACCGATTGATTTGATTTATTATTGACTGATTGATTAATCGACTGATTGGTTCTCTTTGTCCAGAGAATCAATCGATCTGTCGTCTTTGTCCAGCTCCTGTTCAAAGTTGGATACATGCGTCAAACCCTCTCTTTTTGTATGTAATTGTTTTAACCTCTTAGATGTAAAGTCTCCAGTTTTAGGCACTTGCGTGGTTCTGGTACCAGTTCTTATAAATGGACATGTGGACACCATAGTTTGAAGTGGCTTACATTGAGCGGTAGCCCTGATTCTCATGGACAGAGGATTATGTCTCTTCTTCCTGTGTGAAGCAAGATGCGAAATCTGCCACCGCTGTCCAACACCAGGCTGAACCCTGCTTCACAGCCACTAACACTGCATACGCCTGGAATCCTTACACGGCAGCGCAGCAGGAGAGAGGGGTTTCGTAGCTGTAGCACATTCAGAGTTTTTATAGCCAGTAATCAAAATATTATTCAGATTTTTTTTTTTTTTTTTTTTTAAACAAAACACTTTCTGTTTGTCAGGGACAAGATGAATGTGAGATGAAAGGCGAGTCCCTAACGAGTGCAGGAAGCCAAGCTAGAGGTCTGAGATGTGATGGGGGCAGACGTTTTGATCAAGGACCTTTTAGAAAATATGCACATTTTCTACAACACAATATACAAATATGTATTTTACACTTAGAAGGAAGGTGAAATCTTAAAGTTATTTTATAAATAGATTATACTATATTTAGTAAACATATGTAATTTCAAGCCTTTTTCATACTTTGAATAGGCAATAAATCATATACAATATTTCATATTTTTATTGTATTTGTACTGTGTACTTCAGCTTGTGTCCTCAAAAGTGACTACAGCTCGGCAATTTATTAAAACAATTACCAGAAAGGTGAGATGTTAACCTTCCTTGGAGTATGCAGCAATGATCCCCAAAAGTAATTATTTATCGTGAGGGCCATAAACAATACCTAGTTCATGTTTATGGCCCTCTCATGATAAATAATTACTTTTGGGGATTACTTATATTACATTTTTTGATTACATTTAGTTACATTTTAAAATCGAAATGTGTTGTCTCCACAGAGACTGTGGTGGCTGAGAGCGTCGTGGTCATCAAGAAGCTTCTTCAGACCCAGCCCACCCAGCACAGTGACATCATCAAACACATGGCCAAACTCTTCGACAACATCGCTGTACGTCTGCCACTATCTCAATGCGTCTGCCGCTATCTCAATGCGTCTGCCGCTATCTCAATGCGTCTGCCGCTATCTCAATGCGTCTGTGTACTTGCTCCTGCGACCGAGCGCGTGCGAGTAGGGAGTCAAAATGCACACCCAAACAGGACTAACCCCTCTGTGTGTCAAGGTGCCGATGGCGCGGGCCAGCATCCTGTGGCTGATGGGAGAGTACTGTGAGAGGGTCCCTCAGATCGCCCCTGACGTCCTCCGCAAGGTGGCCAAGAGCTTCACCTCCGAGGAGGACATCGTCAAGCTGCAGACTGTCAACCTGGCTGCCAAACTCTACCTCACCAACTCCAAACAGGTACGCTAGCCTACGCTAAACAGTAGGAACACAGAACAGTAGAGTCAGCAGTACACGTAGCAGCATGATTCTGCCCTAACATAATCATCTTATTCAACTTTTATTATCATGGAAAAAAACGTCACTAGCCTCCGGTTTCTTGTTATTTGGCTACTGCAATCTAGTTTTCCCAGCTTCCTTAAGAGCAAGCTTTAATGTTGCGCGTCGTGCCATTGCCGTGCCTCTGTTCGGTAACTACAGATCCATTCTATCAGATGCAAAGCAATATGGCGGCCAGGCTGGGTTTATGACCACACTGCAGATGCTGCCGCTGCCTCCTCAAATGAGCACGTTATTAGACCTCTTTCCCCTGCTAATGTTTCACAGAGAGGAGGATGGAGGGAGGGCTGGGGGAAGAGGGCGTGGGATAGTGAGAGATTCGAGGCGGACGGAGAGGGAAGAGGTAAAAAGGATGAAGGAATAGAGGGAGTGTGAGAGAGTGCTAATGTCGACCTTCTGGGGGTAGTAACTCTTGTTTTTTTTTATACCTCCCTAAATAATATATGTTAAAGGCAAGCGCTCCCCATCTCAGACCATAAACCCACCTGGCACAGAGAGAGGTTGTCACTCATTCAGCTAGAGAGGGGGAGCAGACGGGGGGGCTGGAGGAGAACAGAGTGTTTGTATGAAGAAAATGGTAGTGTGAAGCACCATACTGATTCATGAGCTTACCTTAATGGAGCGGTGTGTTTTTGCTGTTGGATTGGCGTCTTCTCTCCCGATCTCCCTCGGCTCCTTCTCCCGCTTCCTCCCCTCCCTCTTTCTCTCCCTCTCCTCCTTCTCTCCCTCCTTCTCTCTCTCCCAACATCCAGACCAAGCTGTTGACCCAGTACATTCTGAACCTGGGGAAGTATGACCAGAACTATGACATCAGAGACCGCACGCGCTTCATCCGCCAGCTCATCGTGCCCAATGAGAAGAGTGGAGCACTCGGCAAGTACGCCCGCCGCATCCTGCTGGCACCCAAACCAGCGCCCGTCCTCGAGTCCACATACAAAGGTACCTCGGGGAAGTAGTGCACTAAATAGGGACGAGGGTGCCCTTTTGGGAGACGAGGGTTTTTCAATATGCTGGTGTGAGTCTGAATGGCAGAGGGTCCAGGGCCCTCTCTCTCTCCCGGCTCTGATGAGATGGGTGAATTATTACCTGGCTAATGATAACCTTTTTGAGATGCAGAGAACACACACACACACACAGTTCACTTCAATCCAGATGAGAGAAAGACCGAAGCGGCCTCCGAAACATTATTATTCTGCGGTGGTCTCTGCGTCTGCTAGATGTTTATGAAAACGTTACCACTCCTGTCATTCTTAATATTCACCCTTTAACTCGTGATTTCTTTTCTCCCTCTCTTTTTCGTTAGAGAAGGCCGACCTCCCCAGGCACTTTGACTGATTACACCTCCTATATTGACCATTAGGGAGGGAGAATCGTTTTACTCTTGTGCGTGTGGGCTCCTGGACCCTTTATTAAACAGCACTGTGTGTGTGTGTGTTTATGCAGTGACATTTCAGAGTGTTTAATGCCAATTACTATCTGTCCTGCTGATTGAGAGAGCACTGCTGTGACATTGAGACCCCTGCTTCTCTTTCTCTACCCCCTTCTCGTCCTCCAATGTTACTCATTATGTTTCTCCTCTGACATTTTCCCCTCTTCGTCTATCCTTTTTTCCTTTACTTCCTCCCTCTCTCCATCTTATTTTCTCCTCTCCCCTCCATCACTCTGTCAGACCGGGACCGTTACCAGTTGGGAACCCTGTCCCACACCATCAACACCAAAGCCAGTGGCTACCTGGAGCTCTCTGATTGGCCTGCCGTGGCTCCCGACCAATCAGTGAGGAACGTGGAGGTGATCGAGCCGGTATAGATCCATCTTTACCTCTACTGCCCGTTCCCGCTCCCCATCCAGGCCCTACACCAGGGGTGGCCAATGTCAACTCAGACATTTAATACAGCTCAGTGTTGATACGTTTGTCTTTATAGTGTATGTGGACACCCCTTCAAGTTAGTGGATTCGGCTATTTCAGCCACACCCGTTGCTGACAGGTGTATAAAATCGAGCACACAGCCATGCGATCACCATAGACAAACATTGGCAGTAGAATGGCCTTACTGAAGAGCTCAGTGACTTTCAACGTGGCACTGTCATAGGATGGCACCTTTCCAACAGTTTGAAGTTTCTGCCCTACTAGAGCTGCCCGGTAAAGTGTAAGTGCTGTTATTGGGAAGTGGAAACGTCTAGGAACAACAACCGCTCAGCCGCGAATTGTTAGGCCACACAAGCTCACAGAACCGGACCACCGAGTGCTAAAGTGCGTAGCATGTAAATATTGCCTGTCCTCAGTTTAAACACTCCCTACAGAGTTAAAAACTGCAACAGTTTGAAGGCCCTTTCCTGTTTCAGCATGACAATGCCCCTGTGCACAAAGTGAGGTCCATACAGAAATGGTTTGTCGACCTCTCCCAACATCAGTGCCCGACCTCACTAATGCTCTTGTGGCTGAATGGAAGCAAGTCCCCACAGCAATGTTCCAATATCTAGTGGAAAGCCTTCCCAGAAGAGCTAATATATCAAATATATTTTGATTTGTTTAACACGTTTTTGGCTACTACATGATTCCATATGTGTTATTTCATAGTTTTGATGTCTTCACTATTATTCTACAATGCAGAAAATAGTAAAAAAACATGTTTTTATAAAAAATAGTATTAGAATTAGTAGATTTGTCCAAACCTTTTGACTCGTACTGTACTTTTGGTCATGTAGTGTATGTTTCAATCTTTCCTTACTTCCCCTTACTGTACCTCACTTCCTAATCCGTTGCCAGGTGAAGGAGTGGGCTCCGTCGCTAGGGAAGACTGGAAAGTCCAAGCTGTCCAAGTCATCAGATGATAAGTTCTACTCTGACTCTGGGGAGGAGGAGGGCTCAGGAGCAGTAGCAGTGATGACAGCAGCAGTAGTGAAGGTCTGTCTGTGTTTGTCAATGTGTGTACCATAAAGTATCATGTTATTTTGTGAGTGTTTGCAATGCCAGTCAAGATTGTATTCATAATTGTGCGAGATTTGTGTGTCTGTGTCATGTGTGTGTCTGTGTCATGTGTGTGTCTGTGTCATGTGTGTGTCGTCTGTGTCTCTGTGTGTGTGTGTTAGAGTCAAGCAGTGAGGTGGAGAGCGATGAGGAAAAGAGCAGTAGTCAGAGCACTGAAGAGTCAGACAAGTCCTCCAGCCAATCAGAGAAGAGTTCCAGCGAGTCCGACTCTGAGCAGAAGAAGAAAACAACTAAGAAACCACCACAGAAGAAGACAGTCAAACCAACGGCCAAAGACAGGTACCACACTATAATGAAATATACAACACGTACAGTTGCGGATAAGTATGTTGGCACCCTTGTACGATTCACTATTTGCTGAGGGGCTAGTGCTTTCTGAGGTCGGCTCAGTCTTTGAACAATCGTCACGGTTTTTGATTTGGGTTTCGATGTATATATTCTTTGCAATAAATGCATTAAAGCAGTTGAATTCTGTAACAGCACAGAATACAACTATTCATAAAATCCCCATGATGGTAGTGAATGCCAATTGCTGCTTATCACTTATTTGTTTTTTTCACATGGTTTTAATAAAATATTTTAGATGGGTATATTTAAATATCTGTTTTAGTATGATGACTTTAGTAGCAGTTTTGTTAATAAACGCAATGGTAATGACTTCCCGTCCTTTATCCTATGACTTTACTTTAATAACAGATTTCAGTTGTGTATATGACGTTATTTTCAAATGATGACTTTCTTAGTTCATTCCGAGTCATCACATCTGTTCGGGCAGTAGCAGCAACCATCTATTGCTCTGCTCCCCAATGAGTCATCCTAACTAGGCTAGCTAGCTGGTGGACGAAATCACTATTCTAGTAGTTCTTCAAAGTACATAAGGCATACATTCAAACCTGTTTAAAGGATAGCTATCAGTCAATTAGATGTATTATTGGCTAGAGATGGGCTACCTCACGAAGCGATTGTTTCCATTTCTGTCCCTCTCCCTCATGTCCCACTCCTCTCTCTTTCTCGTGTGTGAAGAAGGCTACGTAATGGCCATTGTAGTTAAGTACCACGTTTTCCGCGGTCAACTTTGTTGAAAACCTTTTGAAAACTACAACTTCCTACTAAGTCCAACTACAGTGCTTTGAGCTCACAGAAAATAACAGAACCAAATGGAATTAGAATAATTGAACAGACGTTGGTCGCTTATTATTTTTTAAATTATTATTTTATTTTTTACCGGAGAGAAAAGGACATTTCAGCTAATCGCGCAGCACTATATTGATTCAAAATTTGAAATTCAAACTTTTGGTGTCCATGTGTTTTTTGTTTGATTTACAACTGCACAGGACCAAGAAATTCAAATGAATTTGGTTGGCGGCAAGTGATTTTCGTCTACTGTGTAGTTCATCTCCCCTGTGGTAAATAGCCGTTCAACTAGTTTTGAAAAGAGGAACGTTCTGCTTTATTGTGCTCCATTGTAAAGTGCTCTCATACAGCAGTGCATTTATCTGCCTGGTGGTAGCAATGAATGAGATCTGAGACATTACTGTTGAACACAGACACACACTGGCAAATTTTGTCCCTGACACGTTCTATTTCACTCTCTCACACATACACACACACACACACACACACACACCCTACCTGCTCGCTCTGTGTGACAGGCCGGCAGCTGACCCTGTTCCCTCCATTAGAGGGTGTAATTAGACCAGCTCACCCCAGTGCTTCCACACACGCACGCACCCACACATGCTATACCCACTATCCCACACACGCTATCTCGCTCTCAAACACACACACACACACACACACACACACACAGTAATTATCCCAGCTCACCCCAGTGCTTCCACAACAAACACAGCATAATGCCCTCATTACGGCCCAGTC